>JAHBCN010013813.1:0-23773 GCA_019359885.1 Listronotus oregonensis
ATTAAATATAATATTCTACAACTTATACATATAATTTAACCTATGAGCTATGTTTAAATTGGCTAGAATTGTTTATTGCCTTGTCATGGGACAAGTATTGTTCATCTTACTTTCTAAAGTCCATTTATACCCTTAAATCTAATTTTCTTTTGAATGTTTTTTTTAATTTTATTATTGATTAGAGTTTATTATCACTGTTTTACTGTAATTGGGGTTATTCCGTTACGCGCCGTTGAATTTTTGGTTAAAACATGTCGCACTGTCACTTTTAGTTCGAAACGAATTTTGATACGGATTTTTTTGTCCTTTATAATCCTTCCATTTTTGACAAAATTCTGTTTACTTCTTAAAATTCCCCTATTCTATCTATTTACAAACTTATCTATACTAATATCTAATGATATTAAAGAAATATGCCATATTACATATTTGCCTTCGTGTCATAAAAATTGTTTATGTTTTATACCATAATTCTTATCCTTTCTCTGTAAATTTGTTTATTCCTTTATATTATCTTTATATATGTCTATATACTTCTGTTTCATATATTTTGATTGAGAAAAATTGCTTTTATGAGAATTATGGAGTTTTTATTTCGTTCGATACTAGAAATATCAACTTTCTATCTAAGACATTTCTATGCAATTTTTTTACTTATTTTGTTTTTCCATGATTGTGGATCTTTATTTCATATTTACAAAAAAAAATTAGTTATTTTATACAATTATGCCCCTTTTATCTTATGAAAATAGACTTTTTCCCTTTAATCTTGTTGTTTGCCAATTTGTCCCTTATGAAATTTATTTTTAATTAAAGATTTCAGACATGTTATTACAATATATATATATATATATATATATATATATATATATATATATATATATATATATATATATATATATATATATATATATATATATATATATATATATATATATATATATATATATAAAAAAAAAAAAATTTTTTTTTTTATATATAAAGGGTGTCCCAAAAGTAATGGGACACAGAGCTACAGCAGATTCCTTGAGTCAAAATAATGCAATTTACGTAAACTTGCCTTATCCGAAAGTTAATAATACCAAAGATACAGAGTGTTAAACTTTTAATTTTGCTTTCGTTTTTTCTTAATAATTCTTTAACCAAATGACCTAGCGGTACAAAATTTTGGATCTGGGGGTTTTTTGAGGCGAGAAATTTAAATTCGTCCACGCTTTTGATGTTGCTACTAGAGGGCGCCAGCTACGGCCTACCTCACTTGTTTTAAATGTCGTAACTTTTTTTAGGTTTAGAATATTGACCTGTTTATCAAAAAATAAGTTACTATAAATCCATCTGCATCAAAAATGTATACTTTATTTAAGTCTCTAGGAGCAGCCGTTCCCGAGATAAAAGCACTTTAAAGGATCTTGCAATTTTTTTATGGAAAATAAATTTTATCCAATTGTTGTCAAACTTTGCATAGTGATAATTCTAAACACGCTGATCAAAGGTCTTCCAGGGCACAAAACCCGAAAACGCCTCCGACCCCCCCAAAATCACCCTCAAAGGTCACTGGGGATTTGGGGACTTTTGAGGGTTATAGGTTCTAGTTGTTTAATTTTGTCTCTTTGTACATTCTTTTCTTGGCTCAACAATTTTATTGGACGCTTTTTGTCTTCTTCTCATTTACTTTTTTTACCTGCCACCTTTTTTTTGTACTCGCTGTCTTGTTACGTATATTATTTAACTCAATTTACGTTCTCCATTTCTAGCTAAAATAAAGATATCTACCGAAAAAAATTAAAACAATTTTGTTAAAATATTTTTGCGGGTAGGTAATAGGTATATTTGCCATTTTTAATCAGCGTTATATCCTAAGTTGCAGTTTTCTTTAAAGTAAGTTGACATTATAGTGGTATTTTTTGAATAGGATATTAAATTTTATTATAAAATTATTTTTAATATCTTTTTGAAAAGAATGATTTTTTTTGTAACTTATTTTCCTCAAAAATGTAGATCCCATCGATAACGACCTAGAGCAACGAATTCTTGGATAGAAATAAAGTAAACAAACCTTGTTTGGCATTAATATGTTCAGGGAGGCAAGGAGGGATAGTTCTTGTAAACACACGGCACAACAACACACTAAATAACATCACTCCGGAAATAATAAATTTTTCTATGTTTATGGCATTGCCCCATAAATTACATTTTTATAAATCGATGATTCTTTATTGTTAAAAATTAATTTCAAAGCCGGAAACTATTTTTTATTATCTGAAGTGACAGACAGTATGACATTTACTTTAGATGCCCAATTCGATTGCTGTTGATCGTCAGTTTACAAAAAGTGTTATTGAATAATACAACCTACTAGAAAGAGATAAAATGATATTGGAGTGCCGTACAACACCTGATTTATACCATTTTTTATTAAACGAATGCTTGGAACTGTCATATTAATAAATGTTTATATTTAAATCGATGTTGCCTATATTAACACAAAAACCAATATTTTTGAATAATTTTATTACATTTTCAAGGTAATTTCCTGATTTTGGTTTTTGCGATCTGGCAATTTGTTTAAGTTTTTCCAAAACAAAAACAAACAGATCACTATACCAAACACCCTGCCTACAAACTGGCGTTGCGTTAATTCTAGTGCTTAAGTTCGTTGACCTAGAGCATACTGATATTAAAAAAACTATGAAATTTCATAATTTGCTAGGAAAGATCAATTAAACTTAAGTATAAAAAAAAATACAACTTATCTTAAACATTTTTAAAGATGCCAAACAAAAACCATCCATATGATTTTCCTCTGACTACTTTATTATATTTTATTCTACTTTATTACTACTAAATTAAAATAAACAAGTCTTGCAGAGCATCTGACATTTGAAAAACTGAAAGTTGTATATTTGCCAAGAATACAGTAGACCATATACGACTACAATGTTTAATCTAACATATAAACCTAATTGCTCTTAATTTCTAGGTTTAATAACATTTAATTATATTGGCTTGTAAAACGATTAATTGAAACAAGTCTTTAGCTCGCGGACTATATTCTTGATAAATCATTTTTGCATTAGAAGCGTTCTACTTTCGCATTGTGGGAGGCAATCTTTGTAGGTTTACTTAAACGATCATGAAATGATTATGTAAACCGCTTACATTAAACATCACATCATCCTTTCACTTACAAATTGCACATCTGCTATAGGTTTCACTTAGACTTTTATTTCACATAGGTTGATGTAGTTCTACTGCAAGGGATTTTAAAGAAATATTGTTGATCAAACCACTGGATACTAAATTTGCTGAAATATTTTTTTTGGTTCAGCTTCAGATTTCAGAAAATAAAAAACAAATTATAAATGCACGTACAATATACGTACTCATTGGCTTTTTTTATTTCTTCTTTTAATTGATGGCTGCGTAAAGTTTTTTTCTTAAATAAATTAGTTTTATAACTTTACTTAAAAAATACATTTTTTAATTTTAGTTTAGTCAAAACTGATTTTTATACAACCAAAATAATGTCTGTCTGTTTAAGATGGCGACGAAGGTTAGTTTCACTTATGCGCAAGATGACCTAAGGCGAGAAAATTATCTAAAAAGTGTTTAATCCATAATTATTTTTACTAAGTTTTAAATACTTATTTTCTAATTTAATTTTGTTTTAAAAGAACTACCCAATTAATATTTTTAAATTTTTAAAAATATAATTGGAAAAATTCCGGGATATAAAGTATATAAATTAAATAGTAAAAATTATTAAGATTAAAAAAAATAACATGTCTCAAAATAGAAATCAGTGTCCGTTGCCATCAAGGAAGTTTGAAGGTTAATGGAAGCCCAATACAGGCGTATTTGATTAAAAAATGTTCGGCCCACTAGAAAATAACTGTCATGAGAGGCCCCCTCGATCCTGCGCAGTAACAAAATTCCCCAAAATATTGTAATGTGATGCCTACCTACAGGTAGGCATCACATTACAATCACTGTAGGTAGGCAACACATGTCTCATTAACCCTTCCAAGCGATTGTTTTGCCTTGTGTGATTTTATTTTGTGGTTGCAGAAGTTTTTTGGATTGATAAAAACCTTCATATTTAAGTGATTATTGGTTTATTTAATTGTGACTATAATTTTGTGTTTATTGTTTGTTACTTACAATATCGTAACGAAATGCCTGAAAGGTATATGGTTTTGTCTTGCAAATCCAACGGTAACATACCCGAAATACCAATCATTAGGAAAACAAGCGCAGGTCAATTCAAATATTACTTTCACAAGACCATAAACCAATCTTGACTTGGGGCTCCAAAATTTTTGTTCAGTTTAATGCACTAAGACCCAGTCATGTTTGGTGTCGCGAAAAGAAGTTTATTAATCATTTTGACGATACTTTTTACCTCAGCTCCTTTAAAAAAGTTTGGATTCCTCTTTTGAGCCAGTTAGTATTTCTATTCGTTTAATATGTATACTCTGGATGTATTCTAATCAGACCATCTTTAGAATATTGTTCTCATGTCTGGGCAATGGTATTTCCTACAACTCTTATCATTCTTGATTCCATTCAAATAAGATCTGTTTGTCTTATTATTGATCTCACGTTTACAGAAAAGCTTCCTTCGACTTCTGCTCCGAGGAGTTGGTAAGTTTAATTCCTCTAACAGCTTCCAACAGAGCAACACGTGGTGCCACTTTTATGCATCCTTTTACAGTCCAACTTAAGAAACCCCGAACTTTTCACTTTCTTTGTTCTACCATCCCCAGAATGTCTAGACTGGAATCTGCTATCCGCAGAAGTTTTCCCTTCTCCAAATATTTAGGTCTAGTGTAGATAAAACTCCCCTTTACCACACTTAACGGTATGTTACTATTGAAGCATAAGCTTTTTGAAACTGTCTGATGATATAAAAAAATTCTTGTGTAAAAAACTCTATACTTCTTCTTACATTTTTTTATGTTATCTGCATGAGGTAACATTATTTTATTGTACTTTTATACAAAAATATAAATTTATAAAATATTGTATTACCCTAAAACACAAACAACCAGTTCAAATTATGGTAAGTTTTTACTTTTCTTGGTCCGATTTCGATGATTTTTTGCATACAGAGGCGCTGATTACAAATCTAAAGTATAGATCCTTAAATTTGATAATTAGATATAGATCCTTAAATTTGATAATTAGATTAAACTCATTTACACTATTTTGCCCTTCTTTTATCACAGAATTCGTGATAATTACGTGAAACTATCATACAATGTTTAAAATTTATTTTAAAAAATCTTGTTGTTAATTTTTTTTGGTAAAAATACGAAATTCCCAAAAATATCAACTATTTAAATAGAAGGCTGTGAAGAGGTACCATCAGTTCTTTCCATGTTAAATCTAATGATATAAAATCCAATAATACACAATAAATTTTAAATATTCTATAATAGTTTCGTTTATTTACCAACAATGTTGTGCAAAAAATAAAAAAAAAACAGTAAACGTATAGTTAGTCTGAATTTGACATTTGATGATGTATACCTGGTATAGTTTGTCCAAGCTAACATTTTTAGGTTGGCAATGCGAATATCCCTACATATTAGTAAGTTTTGTTTTTCAGACTTAAGTTGGCTGATATAAGAATTTTAGTCAGGACCGTAATGAGGGAAGGGAGTTTCAAAATTTTAATATCAAAAAAAATGTTGTTAGATTACAATAACTAAATTCATCAGTATTTTTTTCTTGCTGTTCATATATTTGCATAAATTGTGAAAGCTTGATGTTTGGCCATAATATTTTATTAAAAATTATCATTTTCGCCTATCTAGTGCAGATTAATAGTTATTTATTAAGTGTTTGTTATTTATAAATAGTTTACACTATTTTTCACTTTTTGTACACACTTAGTCCTTAAATACACCTTCAATTAGAGCGCTTATATGGGTATGGTATTCTGGGGCTTAGGTACGTAAAAAAAATGTAAAATAGTGTACACTATTTCTGAATATCAAACAGACCTGTTATGTTTTGTTATATTTGCAGGCAAACTCTTTACAGTTGAATTGAAATATCCTAGTAAAATATCTCACTATAAGGGATGGTTTGATATCCCTTATTATGCAAATTTACAATTTTTTAAAGATGCCTAAAGATAAGTCGATTTATTTCATCTAATATAACCTCATTAGCTGCTTCCTATATTAAATTATAAAATAAATAAAACAAAACAGTAATAATTATTTATTTATTCAGAGTATCATTAACACAATAAGATGCTTATATTTTATAAAATAAATTTATTAAAAACGTTGGAAGGTCGTGTTTAAGGCTTTAGAAGTGGCGGTGTCCACCAGGGGTTTTTATGAAAAAAGCAAATGTATGTAATGACGAAAATGTATGCAATCTGCACGCAGCAGATACTAGTCTGGACACTTTTAAGATAAGAGAGCAGACAGAGTGGTAGGTTTGGCGTTTTAGCAGCTGGACTGTAAATGGATGCTTGTGAATTCAAGCATTTTGGCAACTACTGTGGCCATTGATGAAATGTGTTTAAATGAAATAGTCATTTAATATTTAGTTTTTTATTAAAAGCAGTAAGGTAATTGAATAAAGAAAAGCTAAAAAGTAAAAAGAAGATAACTTGTAAATGATTTTGATTACCATTTACCTTATTAATATACTAATAATGTGGGTCCCATAAAATAGGGAATGTCTTATTATTTTTAAATATATACCATTTCAATAGCATTAAATTAGAATAGAATAGAATAGAATAGAATATAACTTTATTTCAGATTCTGTCTACATAATACATATTTACATAGGTATCATAGGAACACAAAATGAAATGACGTCACAAATATTTACAACTAATATACAACTACATATTATAATAATCCTCTAAAGTATATGGTTCTAGATTTAATAATAAATATTTTGTTTTCTTTTTAAAATGCTTAAAAGTTTGGATATTTTTGATATTCTGTGGTAGTTTATTAAAAATTCTTATACACATATATGATGGGTTTTTTCCGTCATACTCAATCTATGAATGGGATAGTTGATATCTACAGTTCTGGTAGTATACATTGTATTAGTGTTATTTACAAGAAACGAGTCTTGTTTTTAAATAAATACAACAAACATTCGTGCAGGTATAATCCATACATAGTTAAAAGCCCTTTTGCTTTGAAAATTCCTCTACAAGTTTCCCGAAATTTCATTTTAAAAATTATTCTTAACACTCTTTTCTGAATTTTAAAAATTGACTCTGCATTTGATCCATTTCCCCAAAAAATGATCCCATATCTAAGTAAGGACTCAAAGTATATGATTTTAAGAACACTTTCATGAAGATAGTTACTTGTTACTCGGATTGCATAACAGGTTTGGTTTAATTGTTTTGATAGCATTTCAATGTGTGGTGACCATTTTAAGAACTCGTCGATCACAATACCTAAAAACTTTGCTTCACCTACTGTTTCAATGTCATTGTTATTAATAAAGATATGAGAGGGTTTTTCTTTATTTGTTCTGTTTGTGCTAAACGTTATAATGTTTGTTTTTTCTCATTTATGACTAGTTTATTTATTTCAAACCATCGTTTTGCCTTTAAAAATAATGTATTAATGTTTTCGACCAGTTCTTGAACGTCTTTTTTCCCTATAAGTAAGTTTGTATCATCTGCGAAGCTTGTTATTGCATAATCGTGGTGATCAATTATTGAATTAAGGTCATTAATATAAATTCACAATGATATGGATGCAAGCGCAGCACTTGATGACCACCCTCCTGAATAAGAGCATCGACGAAATAAGATTTGGGAGACTTTGGTAGGCGCTGAATCAAGCACCACAAAATCTATTTTGTCGCCGATTTTGCAAAAGGAATATTTCGGTTTTTTAACCATTTAACCATATTTTTTTTCTTCCCGCCACTATATGGCCAGTTTTCTAACAACCTACTATTGTAGCTGGCATTATCTAAAATGACTAATGAAGGCCTTTTCAAATTAGGTAGTAGATCATCTCTAACCCACTTTTCAAAATTTTCAGCTTTCATTTCGCCATGGTAATCTCATGTTTTTGTTTTAGATTTAAAACTTCTACTGGCACCATCAACAAATCCTTTTTCTGAACCAGCATGTAGAATAATGTATCTAAGGAAAATATAAGTATTTCATTAGTTTTTTAATTAAATATACTTTAATGTTTCATAAGAATGCAGCAAGTGTGTTCTGCAGTTTAATGTTGTCTAAGAGCTACAGGTTTAGTCATATGTCCCGTGTATGAAAGAGACCCTAACTGAGGTATCTACTGAATCTGTCATATATGTGTATTTTTCTCAGGTTACCCCTTATGCATAAAGTCTAAGTGTTCACATACTACGAGTGTCTAGAGTGAAGTCAGATGTAAATTACTGATATAAGATTTCGTAGTCTCAAAACTCTAAAGATGAAGGTGCGGCAAAAGTGGAAAATGTGAAGTGGATAATAAACGGATGCATCTGAGTAGACTTTTAATTTGCTCTAATTGGGATATACAAAAGGAGGAATTATGACAGCTAATGCTTCGGAGCAGAAGCTGTAAAAATATTCCTAAAAGAAAAACAGGTCTTCTACAGCTTGTCGGTGTGCAAGAGGAAGCGTTTTTGTAAAACTGTGATAATTTATAAAGCAAAACAAAATTTTATTAGAGGATTGTAAAAGTGCTTTACCTTGTGATTTAAAAAAAATGGGCCCTTTAATTTTTCCTTAAGTGTAGGAAAGTACATTTTTTTCTAGTGTATAATAAGTCATTAGAATGTTTTACCTGTTCACTGAAATATACATCGTCATCCTGCCAAGACCTGTGGAGAGAAGATCCAGGTTTCATCGAGAAACACCCAAAGATTTTTATTTTCTCCTAAATCTTGATTTTCCATAAAACCTTTTAAAAATTTCCTTCTCATGCGTTGCACATTTAGTTTTCCCATTAAGCTTAAGTTACTTTTAAATTTCATATTTTGCTTCTTATATTGTCAGCAACTGCCACTATGCGATCCTAAAAAATACACTCATAAATATATTTAAATCTTATAATATTTGGCACATCTGAGGATGTATTTTTAGAAAATTATACTCTTAAAACGAGTTATTTTACCTTTTGCAAGATCACTATTCTGATAGCATCATTTTTCAAAAAATATTTATTAGGTTATATTTTCTTACCTCCGACTCATCACAGCTCTGAAGTGGGTTTCGAAGCTTTTCCAAACTGGAAATACAGTAATCATTGTGACTTATACATTAAAAAATATCTATTCTAGTGGTTTTTTCTTAAAACCAATAAAAATAAAAACTTAGTCCAAAATAAAATAAATTATGAAATATAAAAAATGTCAAATAGTCCACACAAAAAAAAATAAAAACACTGCAGAGTAATCTCTAATTTCACTAATTACTTTAAAACACGAAATAACACACCCAAACACAAAAAAATTTTAATACAAAAATTGAAACGCCTTTAATCCATTACTGGGTGATTTACGCCAATCAGCTGATTTTGACGTTGAGTCTGGTATTTTTTTTTTTTTTTGAACATGTAAGCCAACACAAAAATGTTAGCTTGGACAAACTATAACAAAGAATTATGAAAGTCCGGACCTGACCTACGATATATTGTGCAAACTCCGCGGTGCCGATTCCTCTATTCCCGCTGCCCTGCACGCCTGGACAATTTTGTTTTACAGCATTGGCCTTCCATACACCTTTAAACTTCCTTGGTTGCCATTAGCCCTATCCAGAGTTTACTACGCGGAGGTTACAAAGTCCGACTTAAACTTCTTACTCTTCGTCAGTCCGTCGGTCGTCATATTTATAAAGTTTATCAGTAATATATGTTTTATGATTGTGGATGTCCAAGTTGTTTTTTGTGTGTATATCTGTCTAGTTTACATTTAGTTTCGCTATAATAACATTCATAGTATTTTTAGTATTTCTTCGGCGGAGTGATGATCGCGTTGTTAAATTTAGCAATGGACTTAGCAATTGTTAAAAGTTAACAACGGTTTAAAATGTTTAACAAAATGTCAGATTTTGACAGGTTGTCTACTAAAATCATTGAATAACACTGACAATGACGTTTTGTTAAACATTTTAAACCGTTGTTAACTTTTAACAATTGCTAAGTCCATTGCTAAATTTAACAACGCGATCATCACTAGGCCGTTAGTTTTTCTAATCTTTTTTATTATTTTATAGATCTATTTGCACGCCAATATTAATATTATTTCTAATAAAAAATATATTACTGATGAACTTTATAAGTACTTGATCGACAGACTGACGAAGCCTAATGAGCTAATGCAAGCGGCTACGAACTATCTTATATATTTTTATTTTGTTATTTTTTTTATTTAAATAATTTTTATTATTTCCTTTATTTGCTTTTTATCCGGATACTTTTCCTAGTCCAGTCAATGGCTGAGTCAGTTATACTAATAGAATCGATTTAGCTTTAATTTGGTGGGGTATAAAATGTCACATTTAAATTAAAAGTTCTTAAAGAAAATATTATGTCTAACTCGACCCTGTAAAATTTTGTTCGGTTTCGTTTTGACAAGTTAACTCGTGGTTGTGCGCGGAAGGGTTAATTATAGATTATTTTAGAACCCGTTGAGTTTAGCGTTTTCTGTCTAATAAAAAAATTGGTTTAGGACGTCGAGGCACGGAACATATTACAGCTTTAGCCATATTATTAGAAACCACTTTTTCAAATGGAGCAAATAACTGAGTTAGTAACTAGTAGAACCGATGCACAAATCTACTGATTGCGGTGGGCCTTATCTTCAGCCTCGTTGAGTTTATGGCTTTATATTATTACCTGGAGATATTTGTTTAGGACGCCGAGACACGTAACATCGCCTCATCAGCCATGTTGACCGAAAGCACCCTTCCTGACTCGAACATTTGCTTCAGAGCAAATGTTCGAGTCAGTTACTAGTAAAGCCGATAGCCCATACTACTGAATTCGGCAGGCTCTAGTTTGGGGACCGTTGAGTTTATGGCTTTGTGCACATGGAGACATTTGTTTACGATGCCGAGACACGTAACATATCGCAGATTTAGCCATACCACTCTTGCAAATAGAGCAAATGGCCGAGTCAATTACTAGTAGAACCGTTAGCCCAATCTACTGATTTCGGTGGGCCTTATCTTGGAGCCCCGCAAGTTTAGAGCTTTGTGCCCATAAAAACATTTGCTTAGAACGCCGAGAAACGTAACATATCGCATATTCGGTCATATTAACCGACACCACTCTTTCAAATAGAGCAAATGCCTAAGTCACTTACTAGTAGAACCAAACCTTTTAATCAGGTCTGGCCTAATGGGCTTTAACAAACTTCCTTCCTACGGCTTTCAACCTAAGCACTGTTTTTGGCTTCCCAATTTCCTTTCTAATCAACATATATCAGTTGTTGTAGATAGTCAGTTTTCCAGCTTCTACCAAATTAATGCTAGGGTGCCCCAGGGCTCAGTACTGGCACCAACTCTGTTTCTTCTTCACATCAACGATCTTCTCTCTTCCACAACCAATCATATCCATAGTTTTTCTGACGATAGTACCCTCTACTCTAACATTCAATTCACTCAAAGTCAAAAATATATTACAATTTTTTTTTGGATACTTCGCATGTTTCGGTGCTTGGACAGCATTGTAGACTGACGAAAGTAGGGGATAAAAGGCACCAACGGTACCTAGTTTTTAGGCTCCTTATAAGCCTTCGTTGGCTGCCAATAAAAATTTTAAAAAATAAGTCCACAAAAAATACTATGTGACTTATCTACCTCACTAACACTTTTTTTTGAAACATCGGATTTGATGATTCAGATTCGTTGATCCATCAGACTTAGTCCTTTAGTGAGCCTACTATAAAAGAATTAGGAAATTTGTAATTTTTCCGGGTTAGATCCGATTTCAGAACAAATATTTTTATTTATAGAGCAGAAATACGTCGCTTTTTAAAGGAATTAGTCACTGATATTAGTTTCGCGGATCTTTTAAACAAAGATCTGAAATTTTTAAAGCGTAATTTGCTAAGTTTTGTTCTGTATTGTTTTTATTACAGTTTATTGACCAAACTTCAGAAAGAGAATGGAAAAGGGAAGAAAAACCATCCCTAATTCGACAAGTGGCACAATTTAAACCAAGCCGTAACCCAAAAGCAGAAATTTGTCTAAACTATATAAGTACCTAAGCATCAAGTATGTGTTAAGATCAAACAGTAGTTTGACAGTAGTAAGGCAAACATGATCCTCAAGTCTCACTTTCTGTGTTAGACTGCCGAATAGTGAAAACATGCGATTAAAAGCTACAGAGCTTTTCCGGGGCGGTGGGAGGAGCCGAATTAATCGTTTTTAACCTTTGGGAATCCAGGAGAAATTCACTCCGCCATTAAGTGGTAACCTAAAAGTGCAGTTTCAAAGTGAGAAATGATTCCTAAACCTTTTTTTTAGAATCACATCTGGTGACTTTGGCCGAGCGGTGGTCAAGAGTAAACTCGTCAGGACAAAAAAAGGACTTTCACAGAAACCGGTTATATCTGGATTTTGGGATTGCATTTTGCAGCATCTAAATATGCAATACAACTCAAATACAAGGATTTTTGTTATATTTTTGCTAATGTTGGTTATGTTTAAATGATTTCTTATGGCTTAGACAAAGAAATAAATATAAAAATTTTGGAGTCTGCGGAGAAGTGAATGCCAAAGACTACATTTTAACATTGGCTAATTGAAGTTTTATGTTTGGGGCCATCCATAAAATACGTCACACGAATTTCAGAATTTTTTGTTTCCCGTCCCCCCGTCCCTGTTACAACTCGTCACATTTATAAGACCCCCTCCCCCCCTCCTCTGAGTTTTTCATGTACATTTGGTTTTGTGTTTTAATGATATTGATTTTTCCTACGTGCGTGCGGAAAAGTCCACTTTTCCGCACGCATTTGAGTGCGCAAAGTTGCACTTTTCCGCACGGCGTGCGGAAAAGTAAAACTACTCTAAAATCTTACAGGTAAGCAAGATTTATATGTATTTTAGTAATTGTAGGCTATTTCATGCAATATACGAAGCCATTGCAAGTTTTAGTTTATTCTCTTTTTTGTTTGTTACTTCGTAATTTTCAATATTTCAACTAAAACACAAAAAAAAACATTTTTTTAATTACCCTCTATAATAATGAGAATCAATATAGTCATTTCGAAAACTGGTGCTCCAGCAAGGGGACAAAAAGTATTAAAGAAGAAGTGTTCTTGGCCTATTTTGCGGATTTGCAAAAAAACATATAAACCTAATACTTTATGGAGTAAGTACTCTATGTTAAAATGTGTCCTCAAAGTGAAAAGGAACCTTGATTTAAGTTCATATTTCAAGCTAACATCACTACTTAAACACCAAAACGTGGGATACCAGCCAAAAAAATCAAAAACTTTCAGCAAAGAAGAAGTTTCAAGATTCATGAAAGAAGCACCTGATAATATTTTTTTTTATCTTGGGACAGTCCACGAAGGCTGATGCCTAAGTACTAACGTACCGTGGGTGTCTTACCTTCTAATAAAAGTTGCTACAATTTTTGGATTAGCCGGTGCTTGTAGGAGAGATGAACTTACAAAAATAATGATTGATGACATACAGGATAATGAAATTTGATAGTGGTGAAAATTCCTGACAGTAAAAATAACACTTCCAGAATCTTTGTAGTGTCCGATGAAACAAATAACGGACTTTATCTGCAATTGTACCGTAAATATGCAAATTTGCGAAAACCACATACCCCACACAGACGTTTTTTTGTTCAGTATAAACAAGGAGCATGCAGTACGCAATGTGTGGGAATAAATTCAATAGGTAAAATGCCTTCAGAAATTGCTGCATACCTAAAATTAAAAAATCCAGAAGAGTACACTGGACATAGTTTTCGTCGATCCTCTGCGACTATGTTAGCGGATTTTGGAGAAGGAATTACCAATGTCAAGCGACTTGGGGGCTGGAAATCAACGGCTGTAGCTGAGAGCTACATTGATAAATCCACAAATCAGAAAAAGGATATGTCGAATAAAATATTGACCATGAACAACTCCCCTCCTGAGCTAAGTCAACCTTCATCAAGCCTTACAATAAGCGCTTCCATAAGCCACCCGCTAAATGAAATTACAGGTTCTGCAATTAATTTACAATATGCTAATAACTTTTCTTTTGTTGTAAATGTTATCAACAAATAATTTCCATTTATAAATTTGTTGAAGTAGTTCTTTCAGATTAAACATAATTTAAAAAATAATCATTGCTTTAATATTGGTATCATCTGACGCTCGTAGGAAAAATTTTGTTCCTAACGCTTGCGCAAAGTGACTTTTCCGGAAAAGTATCACTTTGCGCACTTGTTAGGAAAATAACTATTTACATGTGATGTCATAAAGCTGATGACCTCCCCATACCCCTTGTCACACAATGTCACAATCCTCTAAACCCCTCCCTCCCTTAAGGTGTGACGTAATTTATGGATGGCCCCTTTTTAATAAAAAGATAAATGTTAAATTTTTACTACCATAACATTTTTTTTGGAAATCGCGTAAACGGCTAAATGAAGATATTAAGCCGTCATATATAAAAAGTAAATAATTCAGTGTAATCCTAACAAGTTCGACAGAACTAAAAAAATCATTTGGAATTGTTAATCCAGTTGAGCAACCAATTGCCGATATCAAAGCAAAGCCCGCAGAATATATGATTTCCATATTTTGTCGAGTTGGAAAGACCGTTAGGGAATTCATACATACGTTCGAAGAATTATGTCAATAAATTTAAAATTTAAATGTTACATTTTCATTATTTTAGTGCTTTTAATTTAAAATACAAAGCGGTTCCCATTTGGCTGTATGATTCAAATAAATGCAATTTAAAATAACTGTTCTAGATACCAAAAGTAATGCATATTTGATGTGTCGCTCCTGGATATTTGAAAATAATAGTTAATTTTATATTAATTATTTATTTGGTTTTAAATGCAAAAGGTAATAAATAAATTATATTATACATTGTCATGAAAAAATATTGCAGTATTAACGGAAGCTCTCATGATTTAGTCCTAATCATGAGATTTATAACAACACAAAAAAGTCTTTTGACATTTCGCCCAAAGTTGTAAATAATGCTTTACTCTACAGGATTGAAAGTAAAAAACGCAATAGTCTAAGATCAGAATTAGAGACGATCTTCACCCATCTGCCAACCGGATAAAAGTAATTTTTATTCAAATATATTATGTAAACAAATGTATTGGGAATAGGTTACCTGAAAAATTATAATCAAGGCTATAGTCGAGTCAGTGAATTCTTTTCCTCGCAACGGAGGTCCTTAGTAACAGCTCCGATTTTAATATTTTTTTTTTAATTATTTATACTGGGTGACAACAAAATCACCACTACGCCTTTTATTTTTTTGAATAAAAACATATATCTTAAACTAACACATGTTTACAAAAAAAACAAAGGTCATGCCCTTTTAAGGAAACTATGTGAACCACAAGTATTTTGCCACGCTGAACACAAATGTGAGGTCCGTTTGGCCCCACCACGTCACAGTTTTTTTAAAACAGCGAACATAACCTCGAAATTCATTATACAGGGTGTCCGGAAATGACGATGAAAAATTTTAAGGTACGATTCTACATAAAAGGATACGAAAAAAAGTTCATATTAACATAGGAAATGCTTCCAGAGGGAGCTACAGGCCCTTGTAGATGGTGTCATAAAAGTGGTTTTTATTTAATTGATTAGTATCTACTTACAATACAGGAATTAACTTCTAAGTATAAGTTAGAGTGATTGGAGGTCACTTTGTGAAAATATCAGGTGACCCATATTGCAACCAGTGGCGTGGGAACAAAGGAGTGGTTAGTTATTTAGGGTGATAGTTTTTTCGCCATCTTTTAGACCAATTATGTTTTTTTTGAAACATTTTTACGTAAAAAAGGTTTCTGGTATAAAGTCGTATAGTCGACGGTTTTCAAGATAAACGGACTTAAAAGGACGACTGCAGTGCGTAAATACAGTAATTTTGAAAATTGAATTTAACAACGTACCCAATGTAGTAGGTACCAGTAAATTTAATTTTCTTTTTGGTAACTGGTTCAAAAGAATAACTACATTTTAAAATAGTATTTAAGCATCTTCTTATTTTTATTACATAGCCTGTTACTGTATTTACGCACTGCAGTCGTTCTTTTAAGTCCGTTTATCTCGAAAACCTTCGACTATACGACTTTATACCAAGGTAACCTTTGTTACGTAAAAATGTTCAAAGAAACATAATTTATTTAAAAGGTAGCGACAATACACACGGCGAAAAAAAATTGTTTCCACGCCACTGGTTGCAATGTGGGTCACCTGATATTTTCAAAAAGTGACCTCCAATCACTCTAATTTATACGTAAAACTTAATTTCTGTATTGTAAGTAGATCCTAATAAATTAAATAAAAACCACTTTCATGACACCATCTTAAAGGGCCTGTAGCTCCCTCTGGAAGCATTTCCGGACCTATGTTAATATGAACTTTTTTCATATCTTATTATGTAGAATCGTACCTTAACTATTATATGATATTCAGTTAGTGTAAATTTTTTCAACTTTAACTTATTTTGCTAGAATTCACTTCTCAAAGTGTCTGGAGTGTTTTTCCAGTTAAACGACACTTCCTCAAGTGATTTGGGCCAAAAAACATAACCTCAAAAATACCACATATCGAAAATACAGTATCCCTTTGCTAAAAGTGATATCCACTTTAAATGTTTTAATGGGATTGGACATTTTAAAGAGTTTCTATTGTTTCCAGTATTGCCCCCTACGATGATACTCTTCTAATGGATTTAGACCTAGAAACATAACCTCAAAAATACATGTAATCGAAAACTCAGTGTCCTTTTGCTAAAAGTTATTTTAGCTGCGACTTTTTTGTTGGAGCTGCACACTTTGAAGAGTTTTTATAAATTTCTAGTATTTTCCGCTCCAAAGGTACCTTCCCGATGAATTTGGGCCGAGAAACATAACCTTAAAAGACCGTGATAGCGATGAAACGGTATCCAGGTAGTATATATGATGTCTAATTTCTTATTTTTAATGGAAAGCGCAGTCCAGAGTGCCATATATCACTGTTTTATACATAAACTGGCATATCCAAATTATTTAATTTATAGGTCCAACATCAATAACTCGGGGTATACCGAGAAACAGGACTGCATTCAGGGTGTCTGATAATATATACCAAGAAGGGTAATATTTTCATCAACAGCAATTGGGACTATATTGTCATCAACATCTAATATCCTTAGAACATCCTCTAAGTTTGTTACAGAACACTTTTTACTGCTTTTCAAATTGCTGATATCGCGTAACTGTATAGGTTTACCAGTTTTATTTTGTAGGGATGCTTAGAGGAGTTTCCGGTTGTATTTTAACTGCAACAAATTTTCTGCTTCATTTTTCTCTTCAGAACCTAATTTCCTTTGTTTAGGCAATAAACGAAAAGTATCCTTATCAATGGTTAGATTATGGTTTTCTTCGAGAGAATCTTAATATTCATCGGGCAATCATTTTTAGTAGTAAAACTGTTTTTTAAGCCTAAACTCCTTGTCCTAAATTTTCGACCACCTCTTGAACACGCAAAGTTTATATTGTAGTACTGTAGTTCTGGATTACAATTGATCAATTTATGCGGACATACCTTTTTCTTTGTTTCAATGTTACGTGCATCACGCTTCCACAACTGTTGAAATGTTTCTTTTCATACTCTTCAATATATAAATCTAAATCCTTTAACGACGTAAATTCTGTCATTATTGGCAAGGTGCGAAGTATATGGTGGGGACAGCTGAATCGATTGCAGCGCTCGCTGTGGTCAAATGTTTCGATAAATCATGCTTGATTTAAATGTAAACTATTAGATAAAAATAATAAAAATGGTGCATAATAGTTTTTGTGTGCTTAAACGTCAGAATACTGGCAGAAATAGTTACTGCAAATTTTATATATTTCCAACTGGTTGGAAAAAAGGTCAAAATGGATACATGGAGTTAAAAGAAAAAAGTAAGTAGCCGAATGACGTTCGGGTTTCGAGGTTAGGCGAACTTTCAAATTTGACGTAACAAGAAGAAAAACTTATCGTTTCTTGCCGTGTTCCGTTTGTTCCTGCCTTTTCCTGAAGTTTTTTAATGATTTGCTAGTTTTTAAAAAAGAAAAAGTTTCTTTTTAATAGACTAAGTAGTGTCTGTGTAGTCTCCTGTGATTGTAAATAAAGAAAATGGCTATAAAGCCTTCAAGTAAGTAAAGTATATATTAGTGTTAAGTATATTGAAAAAGCCCTAGACTCGTAAAAAAACTATTCATCAATTGAAAATAAATAATTATTTTTAAAACCTGTATAATATGCTACATTATATTGTCTTTATGAAAGCGGAGTTATTCCTACCTTGGATAAGCTGAAAAATAAGCTAGACGACGACGAAACCAATATAAATATTAGCCGTGCCACCCTACATAGAGTTGTTTGTAAAATGAGATTTAAATACCCCAAAATAGACAAAAGACAAGTAGTAATGGAATCGCACAGAATACGCACTTGGAGATTTAATTACTTTCAAGAAATTAAAAGATATAGGTTAGAAAACAGATCCATAATTTACCTTGATGAAACAAGGTTCGATACACACGACACAGTATCTAAAGGATGGGTTAATTCTAGTCAAAACTGTCAGACGAAAGCACCTTTAAATAAAGGAAAACGCATTACCATAATACACGCTGGTTCAGAAGACGGATTTGTCCCAAACTGCTTGCTGTTGTCTGCAAAGAATATTAAGGATTCTAGCTTAGATTATTATGAGGATACAAGTGCAGAACTTTTTGAAAACTGGTTTCAAAATTATCTTTAAAATATTCCAAACAACAGTGTTATTGTCATGGATAACGCAAGCTACCACAGCCGTCTGCAACACAAAGCACCAGCTTCATCAAGTCCAAAAACTGAAATCAATTTGTTAGAAAATAATATTTATTTTGAATTCAGTTACAAAAAAGCGCAACTTTTGGAAGTCCTAAATTCATATGCAATTATAAAAAAATATGTATGTGATAATTTGGCTGAACAGGCTGGTCATACTGTCTTACGTCTTCCTTCGTATCACTGTATGTTTAACCCCATAGAGCATTTGTGGAACCAAGTAAAATCAAAGATCAGAGCAAAAAATGTTACACCTACTTTAAGTTCTAGTGTTATAAATTTGATAAAAAATGTAATTACTAACATACCAGTTAAGACCTGGATAAATTCAATACAGCACATTATAAAAATTAAGGACTCTTACATTTTTATACAAAACAACATAAATCCTATTGTAATTAATCTCAATGATGACTCTGATAGTGAAACAGAATTATATTCAGATATTTAGATTAAAAATGTAATTATGTATAGATAATATAGTTATAAATGTATTAAAACTTTGCATATATTTTATTTCTTAATGTAATTTTAAGATTATACCTACCTAAATAAACAATAAATTATAAAGCTTTATATTATTAGAGTCCGTCCCTAATGTTCTGTCCTTTAATATCTACTGATCCGCAGTTTTATTGTTGTCGGCAGGTATAATCCATAAATGAAGGCAAAAGCTAACACGGTATACTGTGAGACAAACTATAGCTTAGTTCTTTTAAATAGAATCATACCACAGGTGGTACCGCACTGCAAAACCCTTGTTTAAAGAAAATAGGTCATGTTAATATCATGGATCATGGCATTTGCGTTGATAGGAGGAATTAAAATTTAATCAAATAATTACTGCCAACTTACCTAAATTTCGCCAACAAAGTTTTTACAGTTTGTTTCACCCCTTAAAAAAGTAAGGTTAGGTTTCATCTCTTAGAAAGGGTTAAGTATTTTTTTATTTTGGTGTTAAAACAAGGTTTACAATCGATGCATTTTTGCGTTATTTTCTAATATGTTTTTATTTATATAGTTCCAGTTAAAGTCCCAGCATATATATGTAATCGTATAATACACTTTACTAATATTCAAACGCTTAAAGTTTTCAGATCAATGACTCGAGCGTTTACAATTTTAGTAACTAGTTTAATGACCCATCTGCTAACATTCAATTAAATTAATACAATTAACAAGCTGTTGTTACTTTCCTACTGAGTGATGTCATGTTTATACTTAAGTTGGATTTAAAATGTCTTTCCCTAACAGCCACATGTAATTAATTGTTTTAACTTAACACATATAACAATTGATAATAAAATTAAATGTATGATTGGTATTTATTGTACTTAAAACTACACATAAAAATACACATGATACGCATGACTTGCTGATGTGAGTCAGTTATCCAGTCATATAATTAAATTTCTGTTTAATGTTTGGATCATATGGAAGAGTATTTAAGCATAAAAATTCCCAGATTTAAAAAAATTAAAACGGTACGTTAGGATTATTTATTTTAGTTAAATAGTTTATTTGAATAAATTATCTTTGTTTTTCCTCATTCCAACAACCGTTACAAAGTGTTCCGAAAGCTCTAAAGTCATCCATTTTGCAACTTTTCTTAAATCCTGTATTAAAAGAATTCTTCTAGCTAATTCCAGGCTTTACAAACCTTTTCTACAAACATCGACAGAATTCTTACCTAAGTTCAGTTGCAATGCAAACTGAACTTTGGTAAGACCATTTATATGAACACAGTGACAACTAACCAGTTACCATAGTACATTCCATTGTTAACTTGAGTGTTATTAAAAAGGTGAAAGACAATGATTCGTGTTGCATAAAATGCAATTTTAAACTATTTAATAGAACTTGTGGTAAATTAACAAAGCGAAGAAAATAGCAAAATTTAAAACAATATATTGTTTTACTTTATAGCTGAAATCGTTATAAAAACTACCCTTTTTCATAAATTTAAAAAACAAAGATCTAAAGGAATATGTTTAGGTCTTATCAAGACTTTTAACTGTTAGATTATTTATTAAATTTATTTATTTATCCTTAATAAATATACAGACAGGTCCACTGTAGTAGAAACATAGGAAACACTTAGGCGAATTGACTTACATTTGCCTGACTCGAGCTAGCGAAACAAAACTCGCAAAAACGAGGCGATAAATGTTGAAGATTTAATTTTAAATTTAAATACTATTTGCTCTCTTGCAGCCGCAGCCATTGCAAATACGTGGTAAGTTCTCTTGGAAACTCGTTTCTTCACTAAAAATAACTAATAATGGACGTTTACGAACTTCGTGAAAAGGTTCAAATTGTAAAATGGTACTTCCAAGGAAAATCATATCAACAAATTCATGAATCTTTTCCCGAAGCAATTGAAAACAGACCTATACCATGTCTGAAAACATTTTTTAGAATTATCCAAAATTTTTGAAACCACGGGTGTGTGTCTCCCCAAAAACATAAAAAAACAGAAACTCGTAAATGAAGAACAGGAATTAAAAGAGGCATTAATTTGTGTTACTGCTGAACAAGACCCCACTGTAACCAGTAGATAACTTGCTGAGGTAATAGATTCATCGCCTACTACAGTTAAAAGAGTCATTAAAAAAAATGCTTTCCGATCCTACAAGGCCCGAAAAACACATGAAATTTTTCCCGAAGACCAGTTTAGACGTATGGAGTTTTGCGAATTAATAATGGAAAGGGCAAATACAGATGAAAACTTTCTTAGATCGATTGTTTTCACCGATGAATCGACCTTTCCATTATTAAATCGACATAATCCAACTTAAGTTCGATATTGGTCTAGTGAAAACCTACACAGGTATTTTGAGGTTGGAACGCAGTATCCTCAAAAATTGAATGTTTGGGCTGGTATGGTGGGAGAACACCTTATTGGGCCATTTTTTATTGAAGGCAATTTATTTGGATGTGTTACAACAAATTATACCGGCAATTTGCCAATTATTAGGAGTAATATTTGGTAATATCTGGTTTCAGCAAGAGGGTTGTCCCGCTCACAATGGACGTATTGTTTAAAAATATTTAAACAATACGTTTCCTAACCGTTTGATTAGTGGACGTGGAACCATTTTGTGGCCCGCGAGATCACCAGACCTTGCTCCTAATGATTTCTTTTTGTGGAGTTATTTAAAAAATAAGATTTTTGGTCATGATAGGGCTAATAATTTAGAAGAACTTCGAATAAAAATCGAAGAAGCTTTTCAAACTATCAGCCCTAATATGCTAACAAACGTTAGACGGGGTTTTTACGATCGTTTGGGATATTGCCTTGCGCAAGAAGGAGGTTTGTTTAAATACTTATTATAATTTCATTTTAGAGTATTTTTTATGTTTATAATTATTTATTTTTTTATTGCGTACTATTTTAATTTTTTGAAATGAGTTTTGGGTTTAGAGAACTTACTTTTTATTCTGCTTTGGCAATTAATGAACTGGTAAATAAAGCTGTTGGCATTTAATTCCCTATTTATAAATAACGGTATTAAGTATCAACTGTTTTCTCAACAGATCAGACCGCATAAATTTATTTTTCGTAATTTTCAAGCGCGCCTTAAACCATACAACACACCCGTCTAAAAGCATATTACAAACTGAGATCTCGTTCGGTTAATGCATACGGATATTTATCGATCCAAGCGGACAGTAGTAAATTCATCAGCTTCCTGCCTATGTTTTACTAACTATATATATATATATATATATATATATATATATATATATATATATATATATATATATATATATATATATATATATATATATATATATATATATATATATATATATATATATGAGGAAATGTCAATACTTCAGGTACGTACTCAGGGTCCAAAAATAAACATAAAAGTCTATACAAATATGGGTCCGTAAGGCCTTCGTTTCCGAAATACAGGGTTTTAAAGTTTTTATTTAATTTTTCTATTTTTTAAATAAAATCTATGATAATGTAAATATTGGAGTAAAATTTGGTATCCGGGGGTTTTTTGGTATAACGGATTCTAATCTTAGTACGGCTCCTACTTGTAGGGGGTGTCACCTACACGTCTTTTTACTATTTTGAACAATCACAACTTTTCGGTACGGCACTGTATTACATTTCTAAGTAAATTAAATAATTGTTTTGTCATTTTTATGTCAAAAAGGTATACCTGTTAAAAGTCGATATGAGCAACCGTTCTCGAGATATTTGGATTAAAAAAAAACACGCATGACACGCATCTGATTTTCAATTCATTATTTCAAATTTTTACGTAGATTTTAGATGCATATTTAGTTTTTTTTTTCACAAAAAGTTTAGTT
Organism: Listronotus oregonensis; assembly: GCA_019359885.1. NCBI lineage: Eukaryota > Metazoa > Arthropoda > Insecta > Coleoptera > Curculionidae > Listronotus > Listronotus oregonensis. The sequence goes on from JAHBCN010013813.1 coordinate 23,356, forward strand.
TTTCAGATTCTTTAATACATTTAATAAAATCCGAAAAGTTACGACTCAATTTCTCAAGCATAAAAAATATTTTAATTGTATTATATGTCCAGTACGTTAAATCTTACAAAAAAATATACAGGATGTACAAAAAGTCTTAGGAAGCAAATTTCGGCGAATGCATACGTATAAGAAAATCTGCTTTAAGCATTTACAAGTTTTTCACCCTTGCAGGAATGGCACCAGGAGGTTGCACCCAAAAATCTTAAATGGGATCCTATGTCGGTATGTAGCTCATTTTGAATATTAATAAATACCAGTCTAGAGGGACAGTTTCAATTTTTATTTTATGAGATGTTCAAAATGACTACCACCAACCTCTTGACAATAATAGAGTCTATTTTAAAATTCTGCCTCTGTTTGTCGATTTGTGATGTTA
>JAHBCN010013814.1:0-23720 GCA_019359885.1 Listronotus oregonensis
ATACACTAAATAAGATACACTAAATAAGAACACTATAATAAAATTGGCACAAAACAATATCTATATACAACGAAAACAGAAATTTACAGTATACAAAAAATTTATTGTATGCAATTAAAATTTAAACTCCAAAATCTGTCCATAAATCAATAATAACTATCAAATCATCGAACAGCACGAAAACCTTGTTGATCCGCTTATTTTCAAGTCTGATCAAGTTGTAAACCAAGGGATGTGTGTTGCCACATTTATTGTCTTCCGATAACAATGATTTCAATACATATTGGCGTGCTATTTTAAATGCGATTGCTGGCTGGTAATTTATTTTCGCAAATTATGACAACGTGGTGCTGAAACTTTTGGCCGGTTCACAGTTATTTGAGCGGAAAAGTTTATTATAGGCTTAAAAATATTTATTAGTGTAAGATTTTTTATTCAGCCGCTTCGTCGGTTGGGGGCCGGTATTAAATGAGTCACTGACAGAAATTTTGGTATAGACCACTTTAAAATTTTCAAAAAATCGATTTTTTTTTGCGTTTGTCACATTCTTGGACCTTTAAAAATTACCTCCTAAAATATTTTTAACAAATTCAAATCCTAACACTGTAAAATAAGTGAAAGTGTGCACATGCTCGTAGCGGTACGCAGTTGCTTACGCAGCTGCCAGTCTCGATTTTTTTTGTTTTAACTGCGGAGTTTATTTTTCGGAACTACTGAACCGATTTTAAAAAACCTTGTCACGTTTTGTTAATTGAGATATTTTGTAAGCCAATTTATCCCAATTTGGCAAAAAAAAACGATTTTTTACGGGGCCAAAATGGTTGGAAAAATCGGCTGATTTTATTTTATTTTTCAAATGTCCATGCCATTTTTTTTAGATGTTTGATTAAATGTGGTAAATTGGCTTGCAAGAGACCTTCCTTTTTAAGAAACCGAAAATTATCTGTCTGTAGTGAACAACTTTTTTTCAGCGGCTCCATTTTGACGCCCCGTGGATGTTTTTTTTTAATTAATGTTTTTGTTTATGACAACAGTTAAGAATTTTTTTATTTGTGTTTTTGTTTAGCCTTCTAAAGTGGACTAGTACGTAAACATCGATTTTTTAAAATAAATTATAACCCAAAAATGGTCCGTTACGAAAACTCAGGTTGGTAAAATTTAAAGAAAAAAAGAAACTTATTAGTAGTGAAATAATAAAGGTACATATTTTTCATTTTAATATTTTTAAAGATAAAAATAGTATGCCAATATTTTTCCCAAATAAAAATTGTTTTGAATTGCCCGTTGTATTTAAAATATATTTTTTTTTTGTGTTTTTGTTTCTGCAATGCACCGGTTTTAAAACAAAAAAAAATGAATATAGTAGAAAAAAAAATTATTTGCTTGATCATATTCTACAGGAAGTTGCTTTGAAAAAGTTTTTACAGATTTGAAAAAATTTTTAGTAATAAAAAAATATAAAATAAAATGAAATTGATGACGATTCTAAAAACCCGAAACGTAGAAAACAAAAATTGACTACTTGATCATATTCTACAAGAAGTTGCTTTGAAAAAGTTTTTACAGATTTGAAAAATTTTTAGTAATAAAAAAAATATGACCGATTTTCGAAAATGCATGTTGTAGGTTTTTTCAAAATTTCTCAAAAACCTGAATAGATAAAACCATGCGGTAAACGGGATTAGCTCACTAACATAATTGTCTAAAACTTTCCCCTTTTAACCGATTTTCTATCTATCGTGGTTTCCAAGATCCCCATACATTCCCCACCAATTTGGGACACACTGTATATATATATATATATATATATATATATATATATATATATATATATTATTTATTATGGAAATGGTGCTGGGGCTTCCTTACTTGTTTACAAAGCAAGTGAAGATCCCAGGGAAATAACAATACCTAATTCACTTATGCACAACACTTACAGAATAATCAGGCTTATCGGCATACTCCAAACTCTGAATATGGTCCAAGAACTGCTTCAGATCAGACGGCAGGTGCTTCAGCAACAGCCTGTGGTCGTACTTCTCCTTCATCAACCCTACTTGCTCTTTGTCTTTAACTTTTCGCCACGGCAACTGCCCGTTGACAAATTCGACTAACATGTAGAACAGAGACCATAGGTCATCGTGTCGACCCATTTCTGAAATTCAACACAAATGAAACAATTATTAATATGTCCTGCATTTTAATAAAATCTTTTTGCTCCTTGACTGTTTTAAATTATTGTTTAAATTGTAATTAAGTTGTAGAGAAGTTTTAGCTACTAACACAAAAACGTTATAACAGTACTCACCTCTATTCTTATGTGCATTTATACTGGCATACCGGACGGTACCTCGGAACCCAGCCGCAGCCCTGGGCGCCCTCACTTCCCCCGTGGCTGTCGTGTACTGTCGGGCCAGTCCAAAATCTAACATATACACTTTTCTACAGTTATATGGCAGTCTACCCATTGAAAAATTACTCTAAAGAAAAGAAAATTAGACCGTCCATCACAGTAGACATTAGGGCAATATAGCCATCCCTGCTTTTTCGACACATCTGTTAACCCTTACTTACAGGCTTAATATCACGATGCAAAAATCCAACAGAATGTATGCTTTCTATGGCCCTCAGTATCTGAAGTCCTAACCTTAAAGTAGTGGAAAGACTGAACGCCGCCCTGGGCTGAGCCCTGCGGAGCTCGGCCAAATTGCGGCCCTGGAGCTGCATGACGACGTAGTTGAAACGGTCGTTTCTGCCACAGCCGATAAATCTGCAAGAAAAAAAAACATTTATGGCTTTAAGAAGATTAAATATTATTATTTTTAAATAAATTAAAAAATTGTATTTTTTTTTTAAATTAAAACAATGTATCGCCGATCTGAAATAATAGTAGGATAACTAAAAAATGTCAGACTTAAGAAATCTGGAAATGAAATTTATTGCATTCTATAACTATTTACAGATAGTTATAATGTAGTACAAACTATTATTTTAACGGCCGAGTGATGATCGCGTTGTTAAATTTAGCAATGGACTTAGCAATTGTTAAAAGTTAACAACGGTTTAGAATGTTTAAAAGAATGTCAGATTTTGGGCAGGTTACCTACTAAAATCATTGAATAACACTGACAATGACGTTTTGTTAAACTTCTAAACCGTTGTTAATTTTAACAATTGTAAGTCCATTGCTAAATTTCGACGGAATCCTCGGCCTAAAACTTTTTTTTGTTTTTACAATAACCAAAGAAAACTAATTAATTGTTTTCGTTTATTGGTTAAGATGACCGTGTTTTAATCAAATAAACCATACTTTAAAATTTAAAAAACGCATTGACCATCGATATTTTTAACAGTTTTTGAGTTATACGCGAAAAACTAAAAAATTCCTTTTGCTTACAGTTTTTATTGTTTAAAAAATTACTGTAAACAGATTCGCTGGGACAAACCCGGGTTTTTATCTATTTTCCATGTTTTAAAAGGTGACACAGGTTGTTTCCGGCTAAATTTAAGTGTAAAAATGAGCTCTTTTTTTGCTCTGTTGATTGGCTTAATATAATTTCATGAATTTCTTTACGAAAAAGGAAACAGTTAATTGGTAAACGAAAACAATAAATTAATACATGATTCAATCAGTTTAATCACGATTAGTCGATCTAAGTTAAGCATTACCGTTTATCGATGTATCTTAGGATATACAAGTTGATACGCAATAAATTCGTCCCAAAATAGATCAAAATTAAAGTTATGGTCCTCAAACACGCAGCAGAAATGAAGTTTTAATGGGATCGCTAAGTCAATTTATATGCAATTTGATGTAATATTTGCTTTAAGGGGGAATCGCAGCATGTGACAGTTCGGTTAACAACGCTAAATCTTAACTACATAAATACTACAAAATTTTTATATAGAATTAAAATACGGGATCCCTTTAGATGTGGGTTTCTTTTTGATATTTTTTTTCTTCACCTCCTTCTAAGGAGTGGATGGTAACTTTGGAATTTTAAATGGAATGACGTGTTTTTTATTTTATGGTAGTTCATTTGCCACAGTCGTACACAAAATTATGGCCTCATAGTAAGTAAATCCCGGCCCTTTCATAATTGAAACCCCCAATCTCGGATGGACATCTTTTATTTTCGTCTCTTCCATGCCATCCGCGCCAAACTGGCCGATCTCTCTAACAAAAATTGATTGTTAAACGGATTTTTTTTCCGATTCCTCTTTCCGTGTGCTTATACAAAAATCATCTATGGAAACTGTTCATAACAACGATTGATTTATTAATGACATATTTTATTTTCTGTCAGTGAAATTTATGCCATTTTCAAAAAATGAATTCAGATTTGGAAGAAAATCCGGATATTCACGATATTATATTACAACAAGCGGCAGAAGAGAGTGCAGATTCATTACCAGTAAAATCCAAGTTGAGATATGAACATGAATATCACATTTTTACCGAATGGCGGACTCAGAAAAGAATAAAAATTGTGAGTGACGATATTCTCTTAGTTTATTTTTCTGAAAAAGCCAAATCTATGAAGTCATCCACCTTATGGAGTCGATTCTCCATGTTAAAGAGTTGTTTGGCAATAAAAGAAAATACTCACAACCAATATCCAAAAACCATCGCTTTTTTGAAACGACAAGCTGTAGGATATGTACTAAAGAAATTCAAGGTTCTTACATCAGAACAAGTAACCAAATTTTTATGTAAAGCTTCAGCTCCGCGGCATCTTCGGCGCATGCCGCAGAGATGATTTAATACGTTTGAGTTTAGACGATGTGGAAGATAATGGGCGTTTCCTTGTCGTGTTCTTACGAGATGGAAAAACTCACAGGTCAAGAAGTTTTACCATTACCAATGATAGTTGCAAACTCAATCCCTGTACACTGAAACCAAAGATGTTACGCTCAACATGTTGGGTGCCATACTATCAGTGGTATTTCAAAACTTGTTGCAAAATACTTAAAACTTAAAAATCACGAAGAATATACCGGACATGGGCTAAGGCGTTCTTGGGCTACCATGTTGGTAGAAAGCGGCGGTGATTTGCTCACTTTAAAAAGACACAGAGGATGGCTTTCTTCCAATGTAGCAGAAGGATATATAGAGGAGTCCATACAAAGAAAAATTGAAGTATCCCAAAAGTTGTTTAGGCCTTGTAACTTGGAAACTACAAAATCTGTAACAGTTAATCAAGAGAACCAAAACATACACGAACACTCCGCTTCAACATCTTTAGTTCAACAAAAAGAAATACAAAAGGGATTGAGCTTTAACAATAATACGAATTGTACAATAAATATAACCATTAATCATAACGGTTCCGTCCAAAATTAATTTTCTTAGATTTAATTAGCTTGTAATTTTTTTTTGTTAATTTGTTTTATTGTTTTAAAAATAAAAATAAATAATCGCAATTTTCTTAAATAATTTTTTGCAATGTTTTTTGTTTATGTTGTTTTCAGGTACCTAAGTATAATAAAAAATATCGTTCATTACACGTCCAGAATGGATTTTTCCGTTCTTGCATGACTTCCAGTGTTAAGCTGCGCCTCACACGAGAATTTGTCACGCGCGCACGGAAAAATCGTCATTTCCGTACTGGTAATGAAATATACTATTTTATCCCTATCTATGTCTATTATGCTTAAAATTCCTTTAAAGTGCCTCCCTTCAACTTTAAACACTTTTCTACTTTTTCTTGCAAGGAATTTCGAACGAATACAGACGTAGTTCTTTGCGTAGATACCTTTTTAAAAATAAAAACACATAATTCTATTTGAAATTTCACAGTTACTCCCCACCTCGTAGAAGAGAAAAAAGAAAAACATGACAAAAATAACGTAAAATATGCCCCCTGTACTACGTAACCAAAAATTCATGAAAATATTTGAATTATTTTCAACTTTAAAAAACTTACACAGGGCTCTCAGCAAGGTGTACTTTTAAATTCCCTGACCTTTAGATTTTCCATGACCATTTTGGTAAAATTCCATTATTTTTTTTATGAAAAGAAGAAACCTATTAGATCTATTTTACATCAGAACATAAAAACATTAAGTTATAGGTAGTCGCGACTTCACCATTTTATTTTATAGGTAATATTTTAATTATGCAAGCATTTTCAAAAATTCTTTTTTGTTTGCCCAAAATTTTTTTAAACAAAGCAATTATTGTGAATCAGTAAACATGTAAAATGAAACAAATAAATAAATATCAATAATTGTAGCTTTTAAATTTTATGAATGCATAGCATCTTTCTTAACTTTGGAAAATAAATTATTAGGTCTAGAAGGGCGATTCTGGTTAGTAGTAGTAGTGGTCAGAATTTGTAAAAATAGTCCATGTCTACTACTTGAATACTGTCATAAAGAATGGTAAACTTATATCTTTATAAAAGTTAAGGCTTTTCTTTTAAATGAACTATTTTAAAATAAAACAAAAAAGACAAGTTACTCGTAATTCCATACCTTTTGCCTAGATAAAGATAAAAGTAGGTATTCTCTTTGACAAAATTAATGACAAACATATAATGTTATCTTTGTTTCGCATATAACAACACCTATTGGCGTCGGTTGACGTATTTCTTAACTAGTACCAATTTCTTGAAAAAGAGAGCTTTGATTTTTTTTAGAGTTTTGCTAAAGGAATTGGAAAAAAATGCTTTGTGTGGGAAATGATTAAATAATTCTTCAGGTCAACATTCAAAGTTTGGTACATTTTTAGCATGTTCCTAAAGTAAATCAAATTCCTGATTTTTTCAGATTTTCCAGGTAGCTAAAAACCCAATCACCCTGATATATAAATATATAACTCTACCTGCAAATATGCTCTTTTCCTTGCAGCTTTTTCAACACAGCCACCTCCATCTTGAGAACCTGTTTCGGCTGTCTGGCGCTCTCTACCTTCAGGGCGACCTGCTCTTTTGTGAGCAGGTCTTGCCCCTCGTAGATCTCGCCGAAACCACCGCCACCGATTTTTTTGATAACCTGAAATATAAAATAAAAAATAATTCGATAAAGCAGTCTAAGTATTTTTTATACGTTCTTGCTGTATTAACACGGGACTTATCGGGATGAAAAAACATTTGCAGAAGCAGCTTTTTTTTGAGCTGCTATGACTATAGGTGTTTTTGCCCATTCTCGAAAGTAGTACCCATACGGTTAAATTATTTTCATTTTACAAACTTGGCAGCTTATAAGTAAAGAATGATTACTGGCAAGCTTTTTGGAGACAGCAAACATGATAGTGTTTTTGGGACATTAAATAAGATTTAAGTTTTCCAATTCAATATAAATTGATGGTCCCATGAAAAAGAGAGAGAGAGATCATTACCCTGCGCTTATTTTGCAAGTCAGGCCTAAACACTCTTAAAAGGCTGAAGACTACTGTCTGCAGATGATATACGTCGAATAGAAACGAAACTAAAGAGTCAGAAACAAAGTTTAGGTGGAAGACCGTAGGAAGGAAGTCTGTTAAAGAACGCACTTAAAACTGAGGTAGTATTGTATACAATATCCTAAAATCGCCTGTAATAGATTGTAAAAAATCTAAAGGGTGTCACTTTTTTATGCATCTCTATCCCTTACTAACCTCTTTCTCCTCCCCCCGAACATTTTACTTTAATGCTTTGGCTGTTTCTAATTGCAAAATCACATTCCTCGGTCGGTTATACAGGTGATTCCTAAGTTAACGCTTTTTTTAACTGTGTATAGAACTCAATTAAAATAAACAACTTTTTTAAATAACTTATTTCAAAATACTGAAAAATAAGGAAGTGTGATAAATACGGTCCTGTTTTTAATAATTTGTCACTGCCCAGGTCTTCAGGGTGGAGTGCTAGGACACGTTGAACGTGCTTTCAGCGATGTTGTACACACATTTTTTTTTTTACTTAAACCGACCTGACTTGCAATCACCCGAGTACTTGTTGGATCTTCCCTGGTAAGATACAAAACTTGTTCTTCCCTTTGCAATTTTTCAGGATTTCTCGGTTTTTCTTCATGCCCTTCACGATGCTCTTGCAAATCCTCAGTATTCGTAGGCGGTTAAATGAATAAATGAGCAACATATCCACCTGTTCAGTGTTTTCGTATTGTGCCATTTTCGCGATTTAAAATCACCCATCGCCTCGTCAAGCGACTGATTCATAATAAAAGATTAGGAAGGCAAACAACAAACGTAAATAAGAAATAAACTTTTTTTTATGATCAGGCCCGCACTAGACACATTTTCAAATAAATTTATGTAGCTTTGTTATTTTTGGGTTTTTGATTTTTTTTATTTAAAATAGTTGCTTATTTTAACGAGTTTTATTTTTAACAAAACTCTTTTTTATATTGTAACGTATTTGACCTGTAAAATAGTAACACAAAAAATAAAAACAATAATGTAGTGTAAATGCAGGAAATCACCTCTAAAATATTTTCACGACAATTAGAAACACTCTGTGTAGCTGACAGCGAAGATCATTTAATTCTGCCTTTACATAAAACTTGAGATGACCAAATCTAGAACATCCCGTATAGTAAAACAAGTAGATAGATTTTTAAATCCGAATTCACCAGAAAAAAGACACCTCTAACCTAAATTTGTTCTGGAATTAGATTAGCTATTTCTTTTGATTGTCATTTTTCATATCCTTTTCATAACACGCTAATATCGTACAAAAAGAACCTGCGATTGCATTGAACTAGATTTAAATCGGCTGAAATACGGGATCGATTTTGGCATTCAATTCAATCTTTTACTCAGTCTGAAACGTGTATATTTTTTTGACGGGTTACCTTTAATCTGATTAGTTAGATCGATTTCAGTGTAACGATCATAGACATAATAAAAGACGATTATAGTTTTCACTATAGACAAAGATAATACTACTACGGATAAGATAAACCATTCAATGCTATATTTTTGATACCCCTAATGGACTTTGGCTAACGCGAGCCGATGTCCATCGAGAGATTTTCGCGCTATGCACTTCAATCCTTGAACGATAGTTAAACAGTGTTGCCGGCAGGCCTTTACTATTGGCGTGATGAAACCTCACTAGAAAATATACAACCCGTTTAGCCCCCCGTTTTCGCTACTTCGTATTCCGAATAAGGTACGAGTACAAGCGACAGACATTGGCAATGTCGCGCATGGTTTCGTACCTCGTTTCGCTGGGGCAGTGGTTACCGATTTAATTTTATTCGCATTTACGGAAGCATTGATATCTCCGAACTGATTCAGAGTAGTAGTATTATCTTTGCTATAGACGCACAAAACAATGCTAAATTTTTGTTTGGACGCTCGCTTACTCGAGCGAGCGTCCATCATGAGAAAATACCTTCACACGCTGCTATATAAACGAGCACTGTTGCCAAAGCTATAACCTAGGTAACAGTAATTTGGATTTTTTTTGGTATGATGGCCTTACAAACTGGTGTATAGGCCTTTTCATCACAATTTTTTTTGTGCGCATGCGTCAGTATCAGCCATTTTTTTCGTACTGTTTTTTGTAAACAAGCATGTTAAAGGGCCTGTAAACACATAATTAAAATAAAAAATACTAAAGAAAGTATAGTTATTGAAGAAAAGAAATACGAAAATAAAGAAAAAAAGTGCCTTAATTAGCAAACAGGTTTTTTAATCGATTATTATAATGATATCAGTACGAAAAGGAACGAAGAAGCGTGTTGTTATGGAGTATGTAAGAGTGATAACGCTATAAATCATTTAAATACAATACAATTTAATAATATAACAATTGTATATATGTGGTAGGCCTAATTAGAATAAAATTATAGATACCTTTTGTATGTAAAGAAGTAATGATGTCTAACCTCTCAATCTGCTCACTTCTTTTCCTTTTTAAAGACGTCCATGACATTTAAGCTACCTTTTTAATTGCGTACAATTATGGGCTTCAACTATTTAAATCAGTGAAGCACCATCAACGATTTTTTCCAGTAAATGATTTAATTGGGAGATAATACTGCATTCCCAGCCATTGTCGATCAAAACAGTAGAAACTTTTGAATTGCCGCTATTTCAACATGGCGCTGCGCTTGCGCTTGTCACATGATGAAAGGCCTATTGGGCCCCTCTTATCATAATAAAATTTTTTTGGGCATGGTCAAAGTCTATTTTTTACAAACATTTTTGAAACAAGCATTTAAAAGGGGGCCTGTAAACACATAATTAAAAAAAAAAAATACTAAAGAAAGATAGTTATTGAAGAAAAGAAATCAAAATAAAAAAAAAAAGTGTTTTAATTAGAAAAAGGGTTTTTTTTAATCGATTATTTAATGATATCAGTACGAAAAGGAACGAAGAAGCGGTGTTGTTATGGAGTATGAAAGAGGGGAACACGCTATAAATCTTTTTAAAAAAAACAATTTAATCAATAAAAAATTGATATATTGGTGGGCCCTAATTAAAATAAAATTATAATTTTTTTGTAAGAAAAGGGTAATGCCCTAACCCTAACGCTCACTTCTTTTTTTTTTTTAAAGACGTCCATGACATTTAAGCTACCAAGGTATAATTATGGGTTTTAACTGAATTATAAATCAGTAAAAGACCATAACGATTTTTCCAGTAAATGATTTAATTGGGGAGATAATACTGCATTCCCAGCCATTTCATCAAAACAGTAGAAATTTTTGAATTCCCGCATTTCAAATCATGCGCTTGCGTTGTCACATGATGAAAAGGCCTTTTGGCCCTTTATCAAATTTTTTTTTGGGCCATGGGGTCAAAGATTTTTTCAAACTTGTTTGTTTGCAATGTATATTTACTAATATTCAAAAGGTAATATAACCAAATAGATCAGGAGAGTAGGATAAATAGGAATTAAAACAGGGACACACGCTTCTCGCCCAGGGGTCTATCAGGGCATTTAAAAAAAAAAATACAGTGTGGACCCGGATTGAAGGGAAATACATTTATGGTAGACATGGTTCTGGTTAGACATGATCTGTAGTTTACGTTATATTGTTAATTTTAATGTATTATTAATGAAAAGATAAATTTCTTTAAAGATTTTGGGATTGTTTGATATTAAAATGTAGGGCATCCATAAAGGGTTTAACATAATATTTTTTGTTAAGGTAACAAATAAATTCATCAATTTTATTCTTATGTAAAGGACAGTTAAAAAGTAGGTGGTTTATATCTCCAAATTCTCCGCATGGACAAAATGAATCTGATTTAACACCGATTTTGTGTAGATGAGCAGGAAATCTTCCATGGTTTAGTTTTAATTATTTAGTTCGCCTTTTGAAACCATTGCGATGTAGGAATGGTGGGGTGAATTTTAAAATAATGTGTGTTTGTTTGTCTTCCATAGGCTTGCCATTCCATATTCCATTTTTGAAGTGTACATATTTTAAGTTCGTGGATTAGGTCGGGTATAACCAAGGAAACATCCATTATAGAGTTGTCTTTGTTGCTCGTTTTGACAATTCTGTCAATTTCCATATTGCCCTTTATTCCTGCATGTCCTTTGGTCCAGATAAAACTGAATGTTTTATTGGGATATTTTGAAAGTATACATTTTATTTTTGAGATGTAGAGATGTGGGAAATTAACTTTAGAACTACTAAAGTTTTCAATTTTCTTTAAAACAGATTCTGAGTCCGTGCATATAAGAAAACTTTATTATTTTGTTACGATGTCATTGCGTAATATATTGCAGCAGCTTCGGCCGAAAAAATGGATACGTTTTGATTAAACATATATCTTTCAGAATATTTTATTTTAGGAATATAAAATGCGCCAGCGACTTTGTCCTGATCTTTGGTACCATCAGTGTAGATAAATAGAGTGTCAGAGGAAAAAGATGATACTGCTTTATCGAAAGTTATATGACACGTACCTTCCGATGGATAGGTATGTGGGTATATAAATTGGCGGTTTTATAAAAATGGCTTGGTAACTTATTTCATAAATATTTTGCGCTTTTGGAGAATTTGTCGATAGAAAATTTTTATTTTTGCATTCACCGTAAGCAATAGCCAAAGCGGGTGGATTTTTTTTATCCCAATATTTTTCTGTCATACTGTATATGTATAAGGCATACATTTTATTTAATAAATATAAATTTGGAATTATTTTTGTTAAACCAGGCCAAATTTGTTGTAATAATGATAATTTAATTTTCGTTTTTTCATATTATATCAAATAATGTTTCATTTGATTATTCTTTTATTCCTAAGAAAAAACTTACAAGTTAAAAAAGGTACAAAGTGTCAAATATATAATATATTTCCTTTATTATTCATCCTATCAAAAATATTTATATAGTTTTTATATAGATAATTTGGAAAGCTATATTTTTTGTTTCATGAAATGTTTCGTATCTCCTATAGTTTTTGAGATATTGAGGATTATTTTTAAGATTTAAAACGTAAATATCTTAAAAACTAAAAAAGCTTCAGGAAATTTAATCTGACATGAATTATGTATTTTTAAAGACCTTTAAATTAAGCTATATAACCTTTTTGGTAATTGTCTCGAAAGTTCCCTCCTCTCCCCACCGCTGTGTTCTCACGTCATTGTCGTGGTTGGGCCCAGTAGGATCTTTTGAAACATGCGCTAGAGTTGCTGGTTATCGGCAACTCTTGTTGCCCCTATGGAACGGATCCGAAGCTAAGATAACACAAGGCTTAACTCAAGGTGTTAGCATACGTCTATAGTGAATGACATCCTGTGCCTTAAACAGGTGTCTCCAACGGTGTCTCTGAGATACAGGGCGACCTCACAGAGTATCTAGCCTTACTGCGGTTGCGGGGTCTGCGTGGTGGACTTTACTTCCCAGCTCCAAACAGAAAGCGGACAGAACCGCTTTCATAGAAAAAAGTGACAAAGGTCACAAGCAGACAAGGGTGCGCCGACCGGAACGAGTGAATCCGTTCAAAGGTGCCTTAAACAGGTGTACTCCAACGAAGGTGCTCGAAGACCTACGAAGGGGAGAGAACCGCTTTTATAGGGAAAAAGGTTCCCTGGCTCTAAACAGAAAGCGGATAGGACCGTTTTATAGGATAAGGCCGGAGATACGGCCTCAGAAGGAACATCTAGTTGCTGTGACAAGGACATGGTAGCTACCCACGTCACTAGACCGGGAGAGGAGGGCATGACGGAACTAATCGTCATACTCTCCAGGAGACAGGGACACCAGAACACATATTGTGCTCGTGGGCGGTAGCGACACGAGTAATAGTCCAGGCAGTCAAGCTCAAAATAGTGTCATATCTCCGAATTTTTCTATATATGCACCGATTTTTTTGAAAATTTGGAATTAAGCTTATGTTACCCTCCATATCAAAATCTATATGGTCGCAAGGTGTGCAAATTGTTTTTAAGGGGTGAAAACCATCCCTTATGGAAAAAATAGATTTTACGGTTTTTCGGTTTTTTTCGATTCAAATGTCTTTTATTTATGTAGGATAAATATCCTAACGTATTGTACAATATAAAATTGGTGTATTTTAAAATATCAACCCTTAAGAATCTTTAAAAACTATCCTTTTGATGAAAATAATATAGAAAAAAATCTTTTAACGATTTGTAACTTTAGAATTGCAGTTTTACTGGAAAAAAATCATAGCATTTTCATAATAGCTATTTATGTATCAAGGGCGTTACTGGGACTATAATGCCCTGAAGGTAGAAATGCCCGAGGGCCCTGGCCCGGGGGCTACTGATGGCTTTAGTCCAGTAAAGCCCGTGGTGCATACAATGCTTTATGTTTTACCCAAAAAAGTTTTTCAATGACTAATTACATTATTTATTCGCAATATAAAAAAAAAGTTGCACCTGTACCTGTATCTAAGTAGATAATGACTGGTGTTAAGTTTGACTTTGATGTTTCTGTCGTTAGTCAGTTGGCATTTTTATTTAACGATTTGCTCAAAATGGAAGAAATTCCACAAAATATAAGAGAAAAGGCCATAAAAACGACCGAAAATCTTTTGCCAGTTAAATCAAGGCAACAGTATGATCGGGAGTATGGCATAAAAATTTCAAAAGGGAACTGGGGGAAGTTATTGATTTTATTTTAATACATATGTTTAACAAACTTTATTATTTTAGTCGGAAAAATACAGTCCGAACTCTCTCTGGACCAAGTATTCCACCCCAAGGTCTACGTTAATGGTCTTGAAAATATAGACATTTCGCAATACCATCGTCTCATATCTTTTAAAAATTAAGTCGAAAGGTACGTCCCCAAGAAGTCTAAAGTTTTGGAAGGAGAACAAATATTAAAATTTATTAAGAAGGCTCCTGATGATATCTACTTGGTACACAAAGTCATATTGGTAATGGGTTTTTGGAGGTTTAACCCCGAGATGAGTTGGTCAAAATGACCATTGAGTTGAAGATAGAGGAAGTCTTGTTATAAATTTCCCAGAAACTAAAACTTCAACTTCAAAAAGTTTTACTATCATTGAAGAAGATTTGGCGCTTTAAATTTAAAAAAAAGTACACAACTTTAAAAACCAAAACTGAATAAAGGAGCGAAGATTCTTTTTACCTATAAAAGGGCGATGTACAGTACAACCCATTGGAAAAAATACCATAGGAAGCGTCCCAACTTGATCGCAAAATTTTTAAAACTGGATAATGCAGATTCTTACCCCCACTGTTTGCGTCGCACATCGTCAACTTTCTTGTTGAGGGTGCTTCGTTTAAAAACGCTAAAACAACATGGGAAATGGAAAAGCTCTTCAGTAGCTGAAGGATATATAGAAGAAAGTATTTCATCCAAAAAAAAGTAGCCAAAATGATTGCCAATTCAGTTAATTCCGAGGTTAATTCCGTATCGACTATTGAAAATTCTTTAATGGACTGTTCTTCTATACAAAATAGCGTTAGTGCTACCACCCGCTACCATCACAAAAAACACCGACCATTCTATAGTGGGATTAGCACATTTTCCGGGACATTTCAAAATTGTAATTTTTATTTTGGAAATAAAGTTTAATTTTAGTATTGTTTAAAAAAAAATTATCTTTTGTATAAACTTGATCTTTATTGTGAGAGAAATAAAATTGGATAAGCAATAAAATTTCCATATTAGCGCATTATAAGCGGGCATTATCATAATGCCCGCTTATAATGCCCTAGGTGTGATAGCAGGTATTATTGCTATCATAACATATTCCGTTTCTAAGGTATTATAGATCAATAATAGATAGGTAAAACATAAAGTTATTAGTTACCACTTTTCAACCCCTAAAAACTACCGCTTTGCAGAAAATGAAATAAAAAAATATCTAATGACTGCCAATTTTTAGATTTTGCGTAATTTTAGCATAAACTGTAATTATCTCTACTTGAAATAATTTTTAATTGTCTACACCCTAGCAACCGTTAAGAACCACCCCTTTGACAAAAATAAAATAAAAACATATTTTTTAATGACTACTGATGTTTTGATTTTAAATTTTGTTGGTTCTAAATTTTATTCTTTAAACACGAAGTAATTTTTAAATGTCTACACCCTGCCAACCCTTAAGAACCACCCCTTTGCCAAAATAAAATGAAAAATTTTATTCAAAGACATTCAATATTTCATTGTACATTCTTCATGAATAAAATTTTTTGTGTAACTCTGTTAATTTTAAAGCTATTACATCCTACAAAAAATCATTTTAAAGGTAATTTTCAGGGCTACAAGCCTATGTATGTTAAAAGGGCTTGAGACCCTTCATATTTTATAGGTAAAGGGTCAAAGGGCTGCGAAAAAGCAGTCCTCGCACTATGGTGAAAGTTTAAATCGGTTATATCTCCGTCAATTTCAAAGGAAAATAATTGTCATAAAGAATGCTACATTTTTCTACTCCTTAGTTTCTTTATATCTCTTATGAGAGTTAGAAAAAGGATTTTTTTTGAAAAATCACAAAAAAAACATACAGTGCTTTCATTTCAAAACGAACCACCCTAAATATCTTTAAAAAAAACACTGACCAAAAAACAAAGAAACACGTCGATTTAGATATACAGGGGAAGTTTAATTTCGTATTTGATAAAATTTTATCGGTCACCTCTAACCTCCAGTTAACCTCACTTTGATATGTCAAATGGCAACCCCCATAGTGTGGCACATCATTGTAAGCGGCATGAAATTTGCTATCCAACAGTACTAAGAAACTTTAAATCGATGGACGTAGAAGCGACTTAGAAGTAAAAATGTGTGTTAATTAGTTTATCGTGTTCAAATAATTTATTTTATCAAATGCTCAAAATGTGCGCCGTTATTGGCGAGACAATAATAAAGTCTGTTTTGAAATTCTTCGCGAACGTTGGCGAAAGTTTGTCTGGTAATACCTCTGCATTCTAGTGTAATTCTACATTTAAGTTCTTGAATATTTGCAGGTGGCGTTTTGTACACTTTACTTTTTAAATAACCCCAGAGGAAAAGTCTAGAGGAGTTAAGTCTGGAGACCGTGCTGGCCATTCGATGGCACCTCGTCTGCCTATCCATGTGCCGGAAACTGTTCATTGAGCCACTCTCGAACTGCTAAAGCATAGTGGGGAGGGGCTCCATCTTGCTGGAAATGCAAATTATTTTCACTGAGTTCCATAGCACCATTTTCATCCACCTGATTTTCCAAAGATTGGACGATAGAAGGGTATATCGCATTTTCCAAAAGGTTCAGATACAGTTGCCCAGTTAAATTTTCTTCCAGAAAGAATGGCCCGATAATTTCGTTTCCATAAATACCTGCCCAAACGTTGATCTTCTCTGGAAATTGAGTATGTCCTTCCTAAAATATGTGCGGATTTTCATTATCCCAATATCTGCAGTTATGTCAATTAAGAATTCCATTTAAGAAGAAAGTTGATTCGTCAGAAAAGCAGATATTTTTGATCAAATGAGGGTCTTCGTCAATTCGCTGGCACATTGATTCGCAAAATTCTATTATTCTATCATAATCGTCTTCGTTGAGTTCATGAAGAATTTGTATTTTGTATGGAAAAAACTTATTCTTTTTCAAAATTTTGTGCACGGAACCCGTAGAAATATTGGTCAGCTTAGAAACTTTTGGAATAGACAACGTCGGATCTATTGCGAACTGTCCTAGTACCTCAACCTGGCGTGCTTCGTCTAAAACCCTTTCAGTAGTACTTTTCTTGTTGCATACAGATCCAGTTTCTTCAAACTTACGCACCAATTTCTTTACATATTTATGCCCCACGTTTTTATTTTGATGCCTCTCATTGAATACTCTGGCGGTTCTACGCGCGCATCGATCTTCAGCCCCATATAGGAAAATTATTTCTATTCTCTCTGCTAGAGTATACACCATTTTAAAATCAAGATTCTTAATTTTAAACTAACGAGGTCAAAATGACAATCCTAACAGTAATATTTAACTGGTTCCTAAACGTCTTAAAAACTTGTGCTATTGCAGTGTTTTGCTGTACGGTAACACAAAAAAAAATAATTGGAATGAATGCACACTAAAATAGTCTGCGAGGAATTTCAAAACAAGCTTGTCTCGCCAATAACGGCGCACATTTTGAGCATTTGATAAAATAAATTATTTGAACACGATAAACTAATTAACACACATTTTTACTTCTAAGTCGCTTTTACGTCCATCGATTTAAAGTTTCTTAGTACTGTTGGATAGCAAATTTCATGCCGCTTACAATGATGTGTCACACTATGGGGGTTGCCATTTGACATATCAAAGTGAGGTTAACTGGAGGTTAGGAGGCGACTGATAAAATTTTATCAAATACGAAATTAAACTTCCCCCTGTATATCTAAATCGACGTGTTTCTTTGTTTTTTTGGTGAGTGTTTTTTTTTAAAGATATTTAGGGTGGTTCGTTTTGAAATGAAAGCACTGTATAATTTAAGCTCCTTTTTTATAAAACTGTGCATCTCTAATCAGTAAAACTTCTGGTGTCATAAATAACATACAAATAAAGTAATTGGTGCAAGGAATAAGTTTAATTTTGATTTTGAATGAAATGACATTAGTTTTGTTGCGATTTTTTTTTTAGTTTTAACTATTTTACACCATATCTTACTGAAATTTCAGTCAAAAAAACTTTTAATGGTACTCATTTTAAAGGCCTTTTTATGCTCTTTAAAATATTAATGACTTTTTGTTGAAAAAAGTACCCTTTTTCCGTTATTTGAGATTAATTAAGTACTTAATCACATAAAATAAAAGATTTTCAAGCAGCTATAACTTGCCTTAGGTAGCATTTAAAGGTCTTCATAAATAGCTCAGTTTCTTTCTAAGCTTCATTTTTGTTTATTACACTTTTTTCGATAAAACGCATAATTACAGAGTTATGCGTAAAAAACAATTGAAAAATGAGGTTTTTTTAACGAAAAATCGGACTTTTCAATTGCGAATAATTCAAAAACTATTAATCTGGCGAAAAAACTTGACATGACATTTTTTACTTCAAATTTGCTCATCCATCGATTTCTGTGGGTATTTTGGGTAAAAAATTGCCCACCCCGAAAGGGGTGGCATCCACCCCAGGGGTGGTTGCGCACCTCGGCACCATATAAATTTTGCTTTTCGACCATCCATCTATCATCTGTCAAAATTTCAAATAAATCGGTGCATAATATAAAAAATTCGGAGGTGAAATGCTTGACTGCCTGGACTATAAGAGGAGATGTAAGAACTCTCTCCCAAACTGATATCGGATTCATCAGAAGTCTGATCCTATTGGGAGAAATATAAAAAGTTTGAGCCAGAAAAGACCGAGCGGTCGCAGTGGAGGGCGTAAAAAGTCCACTCACTTTAAACCTAACCTAACCTAACCTGCCTCCTCTCCAATTTTGACCAAATTTAGTATACGGGGGTTTTTTGGGGCCTAATTACGAATCTGAAAAAAAATATTTTTTTGGCAACGTTTCGTTTTCAGATATTCATCATCAAAGTTGAAAATTAACCAAATTTTCACTATATTACCCCTTCTTTTTGTAAACAATTCTTGATTTTTACACTAAAGTGGCACACATTATTTTATACACCCTTTAAAACCTTGTATTTTTATTTATTTAACACCTTTTTTCCATTAAATTGCGAACTTTCAAGTTCAAAGGCAGCAGCCATATTTGTTTATAGAATCCCAGTGTATACATGGTTGCGGCCACGTTGCGGCGTGTGAAAGTGGAGGTTTGCAATTAAATGGAAAAAAGGTAAAATAAATATAAAAACAAGTTTTTAAAAGAGGTTTGTGAAATATTGTGTGCCAATTTCGTGTAAAAATCAAGAATTCTGTACAAAAAGGAGGAGGAATAGTGTAAATAAGGTTAGTTTGATTTTCAAATTTGATGATGAATATCTCGAAAAACGAAACGTTGCCGAAAAATATTTTTTGTGTGTGTTCCATTAATTTTTCTGAGCAGTGTATATACCTGCTGTTAAATTAATTATAAAAAAAGTTGCAGAAAAATACTTACAGAACTTTAAAAAACGTAAAATCAACAAAAATATTTTGTAGCTTGTCTGGAATTGGTCGTTTTTCTTGCGACACGCGAACTGTTAAGGATAAAAGTTGTTACTTTGCTCCACCAAAAAGTATTGAACTGTTTACACTACAGAAAATCATTATTTGATCTACCCGCATAGAGACGGTTTCAATTTGAGTAGCAAATTTTACTAACCATGTATATACACCAGAAAAAAAATACGCGTGACGTCATTTAGACCTAGAACAAAACAATTGGTCCACCCCGTGTAAACAAGACTACTAAGGCGCTTTGGTAAAAAATAAGCCCCTCATTAATTCTAATTTAATTTTTGGATAGAAAAAAAGATCCTTTGTTTTTTTTCTTGATTATAGTACAAAATTAAAACATGAGCGTCTAAGTTTTCAAAAACAAACCAATAAATTTCCAAAACAAAGAAAACGTATCCATAAAAACTGTCAAAAGACCAGAAAAACAACCAAATAGCCAAACTTATCAAGTAAATCCTCTTATTGATCCACTTTTTTTACACATAAAAATATGGATTACATAAAAATAGAAAAGAAAATTATAAAATAAATGACCAAAGAAAAGGGTTTTCTGGTTAGAAAATCCGCAAAAAGCAGAAATTGATTTTCCAGAGCTATTAAAGGATGTCAAACATACAGAGCCAACATATGATTTTATGTCTGGAAAAACAGATGACTTGATCGCAAAATTGAATTTTTTTCGTTAATTGGGACTTTTTACATGCAAAAGAATTAACGCGAACATGCATTTCTTACCTTCCATCTTTCCTTTACAACATGCCCGGGCTGCAAAAGGTCCTCCGACGTCATTGTTATATTGTTATTTTGGTCCGTCGAGTCCAAATGATTTTCCAAGCTTAAATTCTTCGGCCTGAAACAGGAATTCAGCTTAAAAATCTTGGAGAATCGATCGAAAATTCGTCATTTTCGTGCGAAAAAAGTACGGACCGATCGAATTTCTTTTATAGGCCGCCGTCCGTGCATATTTGTATTTCTGTTTGCCTAAAATCGGACGAGATGCCGTGAAAGAAGTGCCAGCTGATCGGCGTAGGCGCCGGCGTAAATTTTGGAACAAAATAAAGCGGTGTTGCCAGATTGAAAGTATTTCGTTAATTTTAAGAGAATCCATGTTTAGTTTTAAAAAATTTAAATTTTCTGGAATTCTATACAGAATAATGAATTCTTAATTTCCATTATTTAAGTATTTCTCAAGGTATATTTTAATTGACAAATAAATACCTTAATTCCATTTCACTATTATACCTAATTTTGATGTACCTATAAGATGTCTATTTAAGAAAAAAAAATTAAACATTTTTGGTAATTGTCTCGAAATTTGCCTCCTCTCCGATTTGATACGGGGGTTTTGTGGGACGCTGATTACGAATCTAAAAAAATATTTTTTTCGGCAACGTTTCGTTTTTGAGATATTCATCATCAAAGTTGAAAATCAAACCTACCTCATTTTTACTATATTCCCCCTTCTTTTTGTACACAACTCTTGATTTATACACTAAATTGGCACACAATATTTCACAAAGACCTTTTAAACCCTTGTATTTTTATTTATATTACACACTCTTTTGATTAAATTACAAACTTTCTAGTTCAAAGGCAGCCGCCATATTTGCTAATTAAATCCCTAGTGTATACATGGTTGCGGCCACGTTGCGGCGTCTAAAAGTGAAGGTTTGCAATTAAATAGAAAAAGGTGTAAAATAAATATAAAAACAAGTTTTTAAAAGGTTTTTGTGAAATATTGTGTGCCAATTTACTGTAAAAATCAAAAATTCTGTACAAAAAGAAAGAGGAATAGTGCAAATAAGGTTAGTTTGATTTTCAATTTTAATGATGAATATCTCAAAATCGAAATGTTGCCGAAAAAATATTTTCGATTCGTAATTAGCGCCCCAAAAAAACCCCGTAAACAAAATTTGGTCAAAATCGGAGAGGAGGCAACTTTCGAGACAATTACCCATTTTTTTAAATCTTAAAATTGAGACTTAGGACTACCACCAAATACATACATACCAGGAGATTCTGGCCTCAAAATTTTCATTTTTAAAATTTGCGAAAAAAGTTACCCCCCTCCCTTAGAAAAATTTTAGTTTCAAAAGCGAATCCTCAATTTGTATATTTTTTGTTAATTTGATAACATTTTATTAATTTCACAAAAATTATCTAAGTTTTTCTAAAAACAATAGCCAATTGAAATGTTTTCACTTATTTATATCAAGAAAAAAGCTGATTTTTTTACATCATTTTGGATTTGGCAGTAAAATGCCATCAAATTCACAAAAATATATTAATTTTAGTAAAAAACACTAACAAATGAATATTTCTGATAACACTGTTGTCAAGTTTTTTCTCTGACAACCAGCCAAAAATATAATTGTTCTTATAAATATGTCAAAACAAACAAAATTTATAGATAGCTATATTATATATTTTCGAAAACTCAATAATATGCATTGATCTGGCAACGCCGCATTTAATGCCTCCTACGATTTGTTACGCCCGGACTTTATTGATTTTTTTGAATATTTTTTACACAAAACCATCCCATAATTATGTAAATACCATCATGTAATGATAAAGTCACATGCGAAGCATCTTATTGCTGTAAGTTCATCGTTTATTTACAATAGAAAGCTTCAAAAACGCCGTTTATAGCACAAATAAGGAAGTTGACTGGCGCAGAAGCGGTTTCGAGAAGGAAGAAACAGAACAACTAAATTAATAGAAAAAAAGTCCGATTTATTTAGAAGGACTTGCTTTGATAATTTGGCCAAAAATAAACGAGTTAAATATAGATTTACGTAGTCCAATTTAACTGTCACACTCAGGTATCATTACAGCATACCTTCAAGGCCTTTTCACCTTTTTTAAAGGTTTTTCATATTAGCAAAGCAGTATTTTTGGTTAATTCTGTGTTTGGTGTATCATTAGGTTTCCCTTGGTTGTATATGGGCATATAAAGCAGTGTACTGTGAGCAGGAATCATGCAAAAACTTCAAAAATATCCAATAGTCTACTTGCTTGACATTTGCAGGATCGACAAAAAAACCAATATTTATTAAGAACAAAGAGTTAAATTCGCAAACTTATCGTTTAAATCTGAGTACGACATGCAAAATAACGTTTTCGTTCGTTTTTGATCACTATAAAAGGCATTTTAAGCGTATTTATTTAACTTTTCTTACGGATTGCAGTAGTTTTGATCGATATAAACGCCATTTTTTATTTCACTGCTCTGAACTTGGCTGCTTTCCACAGGCTTTCACTCGGCGCGGAAATTTAAATCTGCGCACTGATTTTCAGCGTTAAATGTAACAAAATTTGGTCAAAACTTGCACTAAAAGTATTTTTGGTTAAAAAGTTGAAAATTTGACGTTTATCATACTGAAATTTAGTAAAAGTATCAAAAAGTACAGGTACATAAGGGCTTTAATTAAGTTATACTGGTTGCGGGAATTATTGGATCAGTTGCTAACTTCATTCTAGTGGCGCCATATTATAAATTTTAAATGCTCGCAGTTTAGTTAATTTTACTATTTATTACAAAGAATTTTTTATGCAATAATATATTCTTTATTTTTTTTAAGCTATATATTTTAAATAAACGTTTAATACATTGTAACTGACATAAAATAGTCGTTAAACCTTGTATTAGCTCTAGCGTAATTTTTAAAAGAGCGAACTACGCTAGAGCATCGCATCCTTCGAGTATGAACCTCTAGAGGCCATCTTGCTGCTTGGCCGTGCAAAAAGCAGTACAAGAGGGAAAAAAATAGGTGTATAGCCTTTCTTTTGCTTTAAGGTGCTAATTGGTCGGTGGGGGAAAGGGGTTGCCAGTTCGACGTACTGATTGGCCGGCCCCCTTCCCGCCGACCAATTAAAAAGTTGGAGCGACAGAGAAAGTTTATACACCTATTCTTTTTTCTTTCTCGTACGCTTGTTCGCACGGCAAGAGGCAATTCTGCCTCTAAAGGTATATGCTCGAAGATCGCATCAGTATATATATATAGTATTCACCACCAAATACACATCAAATATGTTTGATAAAAGTTTTATTGAAAGGTATAGGCCTTTTCATCAAAAGTTAATAAACTTACAAGAACCGATTTTTTCTTAAAATTTGTAAATAGGTTTGTTTGGAGGTCAAACCTTTTTTCCAAAATTTTGCCCAACAATTTTTTTATTTAATTTTTTTGTTAAATATTAATTTTAAAAACATTTGGTTT
>JAHBCN010013815.1:0-24052 GCA_019359885.1 Listronotus oregonensis
TATCAAAAATTTTTTTTTTTTTTTATCTTCAACTCGTGTAAATTTTATGAATAGGAATATCAGCCCGGAAAAACCCTTTTTGGGGGTTTGGGGGGGGGAGATCTATCGTCAGCTTTTAAAATTATTTTTAGTTTTTTTTTTTTTTCTTTTTTAAATGTAAATTCATATCTTTTTTTTTTAAAAAATTTCCTCTGACGATATTATTCCAAATTAAACATCTCATTCGTAAAACAAAAGTGGTGTCTATTCCCAAGTGCCCTTGGGGATATTTTTATTTTTTTCTAATTTTTTTTTAAAAAAATTTACCCTTTTTTCATTAAAAAAAATTTCCCCAAAGGGGAAAAACCCCCTCGGGCCTGTCAAAACCTAAGAATTAACACCTAGTCAACAGCTTTCCAAAAAAAGGCCCCAAACCGGGGAACCCCCGGCCCTAAGGCTCCCCCCCCAACAAAAGGTCTCCACAGTCAGATCCTTCAACCTCTGAAACCCCAAAATTTCATCATCGGACAGAGCTGCCTTGCACGGGGGAAATACCCTCAGTCATCCAATACAGGGAAAAGCATAGTTGGGGGAAAAAGGGGGACATCCAAATAACACATTACCCATTTTTTAAGATTTTTCCCCAAAAATTAAAAATGTCTAAAAAAAAAAATTTTTAAAAACCCAAAAAATTGATTAAACCTTTAAAAACTAAAATATTTTTGAACCAAATTTTAATTTTAATAAATTTTTTAAAGGGTTTAAAATCTTTCTATCTCCCTTTTTTTTTAAAACAAAGAAATTTCAAGGCTTTTTTAAAGTTTTTTAAAAAATAGTTTTAAACAAATTTTTTAAAATTTTTTAATTACCTAATCGGCCCATTAAATTATAAAATTTTTGGGGTTTCTGGCGCCCATAAAAAAAAAATTTAAAAATTTAAAGTCAAACCAAGCTATCATTTCAACAACTTCCCCCGATGAGTTTCCTTAGCCGAGTGGAACGTGGGCTTTTTTTAACAACAATTTTCAAAAATTTAATTTTTTAACCAAAAAAAATTTATATTTTTTAAAAATTAAATATATATATATAATATATATATATATATATATATATATATATATATATATATATATATATATATATATATATATATATATATATATTATATATATATATATATATATTATATATATATATATATATCGGTTTTTTTTGTTAGGAAGCAACCCCAAAAAAAATAATTTTTTAAATCAAAAAAACGAATAATCAAAAAATTCAAACGGCGCAACAAAAGCTCCCCAAACTTAGGAAAAAATAAATTTGACACGTTACGAACCAGTGGCTTTACAATTTGGCCCTCTGGCAAAAGGGTTTTAAAAGGGAAATTCCCCTTTTTCACAAAGTCAGTTAACTGTCCTTTTCCTTGTAAAATTTAAAACAAAGAGATAAAACCTGGATCAAAACACAAGTTTTTTCAAGAATGGGGCCCCAAAAAAAAACTTAATTAGAAATTTAACAATTTTATTTAAATGAATTTTTTCCCCTTGATGAAAATTTAGTTTTTTTGTGGAATTTTTTCCCTCCAAAGCAGATGTAATTTCAAAAACCAAAAAAAAATTTTTTTTGTTGACGAACTGGATGAAATGGGGAAAAAAAACCCTTTTTGAATAATATAGATATTAAATTTTATTCCCGTAAATTAATTCAAACTAATATTAAGAAACATATTTTACTATCACTTAAAAAACAATTCAGTATTACTGATTATTTTTCACATACATGAGTGATATTTTTATAAAACTTTTTTAGCTTTTTTAGTTTGGGTACATATATACATACCTGTTGCACATAGATAAAATATAAGTGAATAAATAATTGTCATCAATCAAATACTATAAAAAAACCTAAAAAATACCACCTAAGAAATATAATTTATATTTTTATAGATATTAAACAAGTTTTTTTTCTGGTTAAAATCGGGTTTAATTAAAGAAAAATGTAAATTAATTGCGGAGCTGCTAAATTCACTTTAAATAATCTGAAAGTGTGGTAGTACAAGATTTATATAAAATTATATAAAATATTGTAAGTATTAATGTATTTATTTAATCTGTAAATGTCCCATAAGTGTATGTTCTCATTTGATGAAAATCAGTTTTAATAGAAAATAATTTTGAGGTTAGTCCACTTGGAGGCTTTATAACTTAAAAACCATAGATTGCCAAAAAAAACTGATTTCAGCTTCGTGATCAGGGCTTGATATTTACTTTATAAGATATTTTTTAAAAAGATTTAAAAAATTGCGCGCTTAAACATATAATACATTAAATATTTGTAATTTAAAATAAGGCACTGGATTTTTAGCTTATTAGTTAAAATTTCAGAGTACATAAAAAACCTTTTCTTTAAAAAACTTTTATAAATGTGAATCTGCATTTTTAACCTTGATTTTAAAAAAAATTCTAGGTGAATTAAAAAAAGTTTGGGGCTGCACCTTATTATGGTAAATTTGGCGATGGGTTTGGGTTCTTCGGTTACTTCTGGTTTAAAGTTATTTTACCCTCCGACTATTTTGTCGGGGCTATTTTGTAAAGGGCTAAACTGTTAATCAAAAATTGTTTTTGTTAAAATCAAAAACTCTTAAATTTATATCTTTATAGAAAAACTCATTTGGTTTACCTTTTAGGCTCGTAATGACCGTGACATTCAAATATTTAAAAAATTTAACTTTTTAATATTACTTAAAAAAAATAAATTTAGGTATCAGACACGTTAAATAAAATAAATTCTAAATATTTCAAAAATATTTTAAACCTTAATAATATTTTTATAAGATTTTCGTTACATAAAAATCGTAAATAACACCATTTGATCTTCAAATTTTTCTGTTTATGCCAACCGTACATAAAAATTGCAACCCTTACAATAAAAGTGTCTACCCTTTTTCCATAGAAATATCCTTTAACTCAATTTACTTTTACACATTCTCTTGCACTATATTTTTTCGCTCGAGCACTCTTACGTTTGTGTTTGTATCAATAGCCATCTTGCAGTCCTAAAAGAATCCAAAAAATCCATTAATATGTCAGTTTGATGATTTTTGGTCACGTTAGGTTTTCTTTAAGCAGAAATTTCGGACATCTTACAACGCTGACATTTTGTCGATTTTCCACACTTTCATTATTATAAAAAAATGCATTACCATTACTTTGTATATGTTTGTATATATTTATTTTGTAGTTTAAACATGTTATTTAGAAATGGTTTTGGTTAAATTTAAAATAATTTCTACCTTTTCATTTTTTTTTTTCACAATTTTGGCCAGTAATGTGCCCGTAAAGCTATTAAAATATTTTAAAAATACTCTTTGACATTCTAATAATCAAAAAAAAAAGGTTGTGTCTAGTTATTAAATAAAATATTACCAAGATCTTTTATGGATGTATGTATGATTATAGTATACAAAAATTTTCCTTACATAAAAATCGTGAATATCACTATCAAGGAAAGGTTCGCAGGTGTCCGCCTCCGATTATATTGCCGCTGAAGTATGTTATTCTACGTCAAAATCAAAGAGACACGCATTTTTTTATCCGCGGAAAAACATTTATAGGGGGTGAAATCAATCCCCAAAGTTCACCCTCTTAGAGAGTTAATTGTAGGTTTCACATACGTGATGTCGATATTTTTGCCAAATTGATGCAAAAATATCGACCCCTGTGAAACCTAATTGCCTCTAAAAGGGTAAACTTTAGAATAAATTTCACCTCTAGTTTTCCTGATAAAAACTCTTAAGGCCTGTCCACACTTAGAAACATGTTACGAAAACTAGTTGCTGCAACATGTTTACTAAACTTCCTCATATAAAAAGTCAAAATTTCAAGCAACAAGTAACATGTTTGTTCAGTAGTCCGTTACAATATGTCCGAAAAGAATGCTGAAGATTTTGGGTACGCCCTACCCTGATTCAGAGAAAAAATATAGTGGTAGTGATCTGTTAAGTGACTTAAAAGCTTTTTTTTCCCTAAGCAACGAACTTTGATATGATGGGAGTTTTAAAAATTTTGTGAGAATGTCAAGTGTGGAATTTAAAACTTAAAATAACAAAGTAGGTCACAGAATATCTAAAAAGGACGCTTAATTTGGAGATTCAAGAACGATTAGCTATAACCCCAGATAAAGGTTTGGCTTTATCTGGGCTATAACTATCAGGATTTTAGCTACAGACTCATCACAGTTATTTCCCTCTGGAACTGTCCATTCAAACTTTTTATTTTCTTTTTACCGCATCTTTTTTCCCTTTTAATGTTTCTGAAATCTTTACAAATGCGTCATATTTCATCTGACGTTTTTATAGTCTTCAACAAAAATTTTAATAAGTCTTTTTCTCTAAAAAAATCAAAAAACTAAATCTTCTCCTCCTTACTCCATTTTCAATAAGGTCCTGGTTAAAAAAAACAAAGGTCAAACACCCGCAAACAAAACAAAACGCTAATATAGCCCTGCCCAACATGTTTCCAAATATTGTCGAACTTTTTTGATCTTTACTCATTACCGGGTAACAAATAACTTGCTGAAATTACAAATAACTTTTTTTTTTAAAATTTTATAACATTTAATAACAAAGTTAAAAAAGTTGAGCTACTAGTAAGGACGGGCCTTGGGTTCCCCCTTAAACATTTACGAAAACTAGTTCTAACATGTTTACTAAACTTTTGACCTTTTAGGACGTCCTCATAAAAAAAACCAAAGATTTCGGCAACAAGAAACAATTTTGTTAAAAGTAGTCCTTTTTAAAACAGGGAAAAAAATTTTTTTTCTTTCCCCCAAGCAACGAATTTTAATATGATGGGGTTAAAAAATTTTGTGCGAATGTCAAGTACGATTTTGAAACAATTAAAAAAGTGGTCGAATATCAAAAAAAGACCTCGTTTTAGAAAGCTATACCTAAAGAACGTTATATCCCCCATTTTTTAGCTACAGGAGACTCATATCCGGTATTTCCCCAAAATCCCATTCAACTTTTTTTTTTTTTCCCCATCTTTTTCCTTTTAATGTTTCCCCCTTTTTAAAATGCGTCATATTTTATCTGACGATTTTTATAGTCTTTCGAACTACAATTCCATAATAAGTCGTTTTCTCGACATAATGCAACTAACTATATTGTTCCCTCCCTGGTCCACTTCATTTTAGCATAGGTACACCGGTCACTGGTCTAAACAAAAAACCAAAAAAACTAAAAGGCCGCAAATAGTCTTTTCCGGGCTTTTCCCAACTTTTTGACAAAGGGGTAAAAAATAACTTGCTGGAATAACAAATAATTTGTTGCTTTTTAAGGAATTTAAAACAAAATTAATAACATAGTTAATAACAATGTTGAGTAACAAGTGAGGACGAGCCTTTAGATTTCGACGTAGAATAATATGTTTCAGCGCCATAAAAAATTTTTACAAATCAAAATATAAGCTCGTATTTCATAAATACACCTTTAAATTTTTATTAAATTTCTTTTACATATCTTTTTGCCTTATATTTTCTTTTCGCTCGAGTACTTTTAAGTTTGTATCAATAGCAATCTTGCGGCCTAAAAAAACTCAAGGGAAATTTAATAAAATTCAGTTTAATGGTTTTGGGGGAATTGGGGTTTCCATTTTTTGCCAAAATTTTGGTCCTTTTAAGGTTTTTTCTGCATTTTTGTCGATTTTTTCCCCTTTTTTTAATTATAATAAAAAAGGTTTTTCTGCTTACTTTTAAAAAGACATAATAAAGTTAAAATTATCGTAACATGATTTGTTTTAAACCATAACCTGATATTAAAATAAATATTGCTTAAATAAATTTTAAATAAAAATTTAAAATTATTTACATTTCCTACAGCAGTTTTAATTCTTTCTTTAATTTAATCATAGTAGTTAACTACAGGGTGACATTTTTTTCTTTTGGTATTTCTCTTAAAAGACAAGACTTGTTGAGCAAAAATGTAAAACACCAGAATTGTATCGTAAAAAAGAATATGTTTTTAATGTTAGCGTTTAGGTAGTCAATAACATATTTTCTTGGATCTGTGGCAAGGTTTGTGTTTAAATAAGGTAAACTACTGCTCTTATTAACTTACTATTTTATTCAAATTTATTAAAAATAAATGGATGTTTATTGCGTCATGGGTAAATTAAAGTAGTAAAAATAATTTTTTTAATAAAAAATAAATTATTGATAATAAATTGTTATTTTTTATAATAGGTACGAAACGTGAAAATTGTTAAACGAGACCGTAGGTCGAGTTTGACAGCACGTAAGTGCAAAAAAAGAGTTAAGTCCATTGGAAATAATGAAAAAATCCTGAAAATGTAAAAATTTTTCCCCATTAGATTTTTTGGCATGAAGTTTCAGTTTAAGGTATAAATTACTATCCGTACGCATGAAAGGGTGTATAATGCACTTTAAAATGCACTTTTGTGTAAAAAAGTGCATTTTTTGCTATTTTTTTTATATTTTTTGATACTTTTTTATATAATTTTAAGTATTACAAATTGTTTAGAAACATTTATGTTGCATTTTGGGCCATTTGGATCAAAGAATTGCATTAAAAAGGGCATAATTCCTATGCTAATATAAAATCTTTATTATTTAAAATATTGAGAAACAAATTTACATCCTCATCCTTTTTGAAGGAGGCTCATCGTCAGAAGAGTTACAACTGGTGTCTTTATCAGTATCGTCCCTTTCAGATTCATTATTTTCGATATGGCTAATTAAAATTGGCGGTTCAACTTTACTTTCATAATTTTTGCTTCAGTTATTGAAAAGTTAAGTAAAAAGTCTTCTATTCTCTCACTATTCAAGAATTCCATGCCTTTATAGTGGTTGCAGTACTTGTTGCATTCAGGTTCAATATTTTATTCGAAACAACTAAAATTATTATTAATGAATTTACTCCCACCAACAGAAGGGGCACTCAAGAAACATATCGACAGAGCTTACTTACAATGTCAAACATGGCACAGAAACTACATTGACTCATGCAGCTGGGGTTGGAAAAACAATGCTACAGAAGATATTTTAGAGCCTGTGTTCTAAGGATAAATTAACCCAGACGACATACTTAAGAACTTTAAATGCTTTGCAAAAGCAATTGTACAAATAAATGTGGTTGCAGAAAAATCGGGCTAAAATGCAACAAGTACTGCAAAAGCATGGAATGCCTAAATAGTGAGAGAATTTGGAAGACTTTTTACCTAACTTTTTAATTAGTAAAGCAGAAATTATTGAAGTAAAGGTTGAACCACAAATTTTAATTGGTCATATTAAAAATAATAGATCCGAAAGGGACGATACTGATGAAGACACCAGTTGTAACTCTTCTGACGATGAGCCTCCTTCAAAAAAGATGAGGATGTAATTTTTTTTCTTAATATTTTAAATCATGAAAATTTTATGTAATTATTTGGTATTAGCATAGAAATTATGCACTTTTAGATGCAATTCTTTTATCCAAATAGCTCAAAATGCAACATAAATGTATCTAAACAATTTGTAATACTTAAAATAATATTAAAAAATAAAAATTACCGAAGCTTGATGCATTTGAATCAATTATATAAAAATGCACTTTTTTACAGAAAAGTGCATTTTAAAGTGCATTGCACACCCTTTTATGCGTACGTATAGTGATTTTCCGGATATTTATACCTTAAACTGAAACTTCATGCAAAACATCTGATGGAGAAAAAATTTCTACTAACTTCTATATGTGACTGCTCACCCCTCATATTATTGCAATGCAAAAAATAGTGCTTGTCCATACACACGCGTTTTAAACGTTTATATCTCACTTAAGTTTCGTCATACAGTAAATTTAAAAAAATATATGTATCTTCCGTAGTTTTCGAGTAATTTTAAGAAAAAGGTCATTTTTAATATAATTCTGATATTTAATTTTCACTTGCATATGCGAATAACAGCTATCATTAAACAAACCACAACTTGGTTTGCATTGGTCCCACAGCAATTACAATAAAAAACATTTAATTTGTTTTTTTTTAAGCTACAATTTGGTTATTTAATTTTTTTAAATAAAATACATACTTATCAAGTTATTTGCAAAAAAAAATTTGAAACGTTGATTTTATCGACGAATAACTCAAGAAGTATGCATTTTACAAAAAAAATGTATGGAACATTTGTTGCTTATAAATTATCTTTCTATCGATTCCTGTAGTCAAAATATAAAAAAAAATTCAGCCCCGAGATGGTTTGGCAACCACCCCCAAGGTAAAGGCACCCTTCGGCCTGATACAGATTTTGATCCTTGGACTATTTCCTACCTACTGTCAAAATTTCAAGTCATTCTATGCATTTTAAAAAAGTTGCCAGGCAAAATGGTTCGTTTCCTGGACTAATTAAAATATCTCGTGTCTATTCATCTGTTCTTATAAATAACTTTAGCAACGGTTTTAATTTTTAGGTCATGATTTACTAGATGACGTGTATTAATTCCAAATATTTTGTAAGCATGTTACATATTGGGCCTGGCTTCACTGTATATAAAAGTGCCTAATGTATGCTATAAACTGCATTGAAACGTACTAGCTAGCGTTTAATTAGTTAACCTTTAAATTGGTCTAAAACTTCTGCTACCACCAACTACAAGTGTTGCAGAAATACTTCTTGCAACTTGGAAGCCATTTTTAAATAGCCCAAAGTTAGTTAACTTTTCCTCTAATTCGCAATAAAATATAAAAAAATCTAAAATTCAATCAATACATTTTCCACATATACGTGACAACAGCGCTTTAATAAATTCCACACATCCCAATATTCCATTCTCGGTACTCCGTTTCCAATCTAAAATTAAAAAAACTAGGAAAACCCACCGTCGCTAGGTAACGTGAACATATCGACATGTTTCCGTGAACCGGTAATGCATGCCAGGTTGACACATCCAATAAGGTCATGGGATTTCGCGCGGGAGAAAACGAGTCGAATCGAAGACGTCGGTACGTCGGCTTTTCGAAGGTCAAAGCGACAACACATTTTTTAATTCAGTAAGACTTTTTTTTTAAGGAAAGAGGGTCTGAAAGTTTGTTTTCACATTTCGGGTAAATTACCGAAATGTTTTATTGTTCAGTAAAGCTTTGATTTTTCTCGTTAAACCATTGCCTAAAAGTTTGTTCTTGCATTTTGGGAAAATTACCGAAATGTTTTATTCTTTAGTAAGGCTTTGATTTTTCTTATTAAACCATTTTCTAAAAGTTTGTTCTCGCATTTCGAGAAAATTACCGGAATGTTCAACCAAAAACACCGTTTGGCATTCCTTTCAGTAAACAAGTACATGTATAAGTTTTCGTACAAAGGTATACAATTTGTAACTAATTAAAACCATTCAAATATTTTAGTGTTAAATCTAATTTAACAAACTCTACGTAATGTGAAAGGTTAGGCAAGGGGTGGCTGAAGTAATTGAAAGGGACTGAACGAGCAGAAATTACTGTAGGCAGTGATAAAGGAAAAGTGATTAGTGACTGGTAATTGTAAAAAAACTAGCAGGAATCAAGGTAAAAATCTAAATGTCATGATTCGTTCAAAGTAAATTGTACCGAGTGTCACAGAAGTAAAATGTAATACCGGGTGTCTCAAAACATCTCAAGAATTTCTTAATTTTGACTTAAGACTTACTTTCTAAACACACGGGACACTGCAGATTGATATACCACATGCACAAGATCGGCCTAGCGGAAGACGCCGAGTGCCGCATGTGGGATGAATCGGCAGAACACATACTGTGTTCATGCCCAGCAATGGCACGACTAAGATTCGCAATCCTCGGCAATGACACCTTGTTGCCAGGGGAGGTGAAAGATCTCTCTCCCAACAGGATCATCAGGTTTATTAGAAGTCTGGACCTGATGGGAGAAATACAAAAAGGTGTGAGCCACAATAGACCGATCGGTCTATTGTGGCTCTATTTCTCATAGTGATAAAATATTTTTAATTTGTGTCTTAGATTTACGTCTCATTTTTAATAGAGTTCAAATAAATTTCTTTGTTAAATTAATTAAATATTTTGTCGATTTTCTGTTAAATTTTTTAACTTGCTTTTCACGTTTTTATACATTGTATCTCGGAATAAAATTCTGAATAGCTGATAATTTCTTTGGATAATAAGTTCCGTTTCAATTCGACAACTTCTTGACTAATTATTTAAGGCTAACAGTGCCTGATAAAACAGAAAATTTGAGACTTTTTTCTTTCTTTAATAATTTCTAAAAAAAGTAAACGTAATTAAACAATTTGTCAGGGAAACTGTAAATTTTAAACATTATGATTAATTTGTTGATACGCCCCATTGGCGAATCATAAGAAATTTGTAGTAAAATTGCATATAAATTTTGTAAATAATACTTGTGCATACCGAATTATTCTACTCTAGTGCCTCATTTAGCAATAGTCAATTTACAAGGTATCAAACCTTAAATTTGCAACTATTGGGTTGCAGTTCAGATTTAGCCGGTGGCAGAGGTTGTCAGCAACTTATTGTAATGCGGAGGCATACAGATTAACGTTCCCCCTTAAAAAAGTTTGCTTGTTTTTAGGTTTAAATTACAAACATGTTAATATACGAACCTTATCTTAACCTCTGCAAAGACATTATAGGCGGGCCACTTCTATTAAAAAAGGTATTTCTGGGATATTAGCTTACCTGAAACAAAAATGTTTGATAAAATACCTTCAATTTGTTATTGTTAAATATCTCAGTCAAAAATATCTAAATCTATTGACTATTGAGTCTATACAAATACTCAGAATACTTCCAATTATACAGGGTGGGCCATAAGTTCCTAGGTGATTCTAAGAGCCAATAACTTTTCTCATAGCTGATTTTTTATTTCTTTTCTTTTCAGATTTAGAAACTAGGAGCTTGGGAGTTTAGTCATGGAAAGGCTCACTATTAAGCAAAGAACCAAAATTATTGAACTGTATTTTGAAAATCAACAGTCAATTATTGCGACTGAGAGAGCATATCGAAGACATTTTCAAGTGAGAAGTGCTCCAGCTGAGATGACTATATGCAACCTAATTACGCGTTTCCGACAACAGGGGTCGGTGGCTGAGTTGCCACGTCCTGGCAGACCACGCTCTGCATTTACAGAACAGAATATTCAGCGTGTACAAGCAAGCGTGGAAGAAGATGCAGGAACATCAACTAGACGTCGTTCTAATGAACTGGGGTTGACCCGAACAACTGTCCGGCGTATTTTGAGGCATCTTGGCTTATTTCCATATAAAATTCAACTTGTACAGCAGTTACATCCACAGGATTACCAACAAAGACTCCAGTACGCTGTCCGTTTTCAACAGCTTTGTAGAGATGAACCTAATTTTCTGAATCGGTTGATTATGAGTGACGAAGCCCATTTCCACCTGAACGGTTTCGTAAATAAGCAAAACTGTAGGATCTGGGGAATGGAGAATCCAAGAGTTATTTACGAAGGACAATTGCATCCTATAAAATGTACCGTTTGGTGCGGAGTGACAGCCCAGGACATCATCGGACCCTACTTCTTTGAAACAGAAGAGGGAACTCGTTTGACCGTAAATAGTGAACGGTATAGGGCCATGCTGGAAAACTTTCTTCGTCCAGCCTTAGAAAATAGACCAGAGATGTGGTTTCAGCAAGATGGAGCCACGTCTCATACCACCAGGCCAACAATGCAGCTTCTAACAGAATTGTTTGGTGGACGCATAATTTCAAGACGGTCCGATATTTCATATCCACCACGTTCGCCCGACTTGACACCCCCTGACTTTTTTCTGTGGGGTTATTTAAAGGAGAAAGTTTACATTAGTACACCTAGAACCCGCGACCAGCTAAAGAACAACATTCGAGCGGAAATAAGGCTCTTACAGCAAGATATTTTTATTTCTGTCATGGAACATACGAGAGAAAGAGCCAGAATGTGTGAGGCTGAAAACGGAAGGCATTTGAAAGATGTTGTCTTTCGTCATTAATGAAGAACAAACTCCATTTCGTGTACTAAGTTTGTGCGAAACCCGTTTCAAAATAAAATCTCTTTAAAAAGAGTTATTGGCTTTTCAAATCACCTAGGAACTTATGGCCCACCCTGTACTGTCAAAGTAAACGCGACAAAAATATCGAAATATTATAGAACTGTCTTATAAGAACACCTCAAGAAACAAAAGGTGTTTTTTTAACATAGGCGAATAGTGGATATTCTCGCAGAGAAGAGTGAAAAAAACAATTTTACCGCATATTGGGATTTTTTTTTCTACGAGCGTATTAAAACTACCCTAATAATACTAAAATTTATTTTGGCGTCAAAGGTGGAATTCAATATTCTACTGAGGGACAATAATAGTTGTATTTTATCGGACGCTTTTTCTGTCTGTAATTTATTGTGCATTCGATACAGCCCTACTGAAAAGACGCGTAAAGCGGGCAGAAAGCGTCTAGCGTAAGAGTCCTACTAAATAACCTAGAGAAGAGGATGTCTTCTTTTTAAACCAAACACTTTGTCCATTTTACTAAGTGTTTGCGTTGTTTTTAGCATACAATTTTTAATAAATGTTTTCTGTTAATTTGGGTATTTATATAAAAAATAAAAGATTATAAATTTTGGGCAAATATAATGAATTTTATTGGGATCTAAAGGTGTGTACACAACGAAAAAACAAACAAGAACAAACATTCGTTCTTGTTCACCTTGATTGTGTGTGTTCCTTGTTTATTGTTCGCGTTATTTTGTCTATATAGCACAATCAAATATTTGTTTACTCTCGTTTGACCAGTTGGAAAAGTTATGGATGACGACAAACAAAAAAAACAAACATTCGTTTTTGTTCACCTTCTTTGTATGTGTTTTTTGTTTATTGTTTGCTTTTTCTTTCTACATTGCGCAACCAAATGTTTCTTTACTCTTGTTCGACACGTTGGAATAGGTATGGATGATCATAAAAACAAAAATTATCTTTGATGTACCAACGTCCACAGAATAAGAACGAACAAACGTTTGTTCGCCGTTGTTTGTTCGCCGTTTTAACTGTCTACACTGAAGAAAAACGTTTGTTCGCTGATGTTTGTTCTTGTTTGTTTTTTCGGTGTGTACATACCTTTTGATGTGCCAACGTCTACTTGAACATGGATGAACAAGAACAAACAAACGTTGGTTCGCGTTTTTACTGTCTACACTAAAGATAAACGGTTGTTCGCTGATATTTGTTCTTGTTTGTTTTTTCGGTGTGTACATACCTTAATGTTTTATTAGGCAGTTACAATAGTAGCAAAACTGGTAATAAATTTTAAATAAAATTTAAAACATCTATTGTTGTCCCATTTTTACAAGTTAGTTGCATAAAAAATTTATTTGTCACTTGTTTTTAAAATTTATAATTTGTATCCTTGCAAATAAAAGGTACTGC
Source organism: Listronotus oregonensis (assembly GCA_019359885.1). Taxonomy (NCBI): domain Eukaryota; kingdom Metazoa; phylum Arthropoda; class Insecta; order Coleoptera; family Curculionidae; genus Listronotus; species Listronotus oregonensis. The sequence goes on from JAHBCN010013815.1 coordinate 13,417, forward strand.
TTATTTAAAGGAACTTTTTTTTGAGTTTACAACAAAATAAAATACTTATTAGCTTTGTAAGTAAATAAACTACAAACTTTTTATTTCAAATAATAAAAATATGAATTAAGAACGATTATATTATAATGACTATTTCACTAGAGTGTATTACACCGGCAATAAAATCGGTATCCAGCTGAAAATATTGCTACCTGGACAAAACCAACAACATGGTATTTCAGCGACAATTTTTTGGCATTGTCAAACTGATATTTTTTATTCATAATTTTTTAATTATCGGCAAAAAATGAGTTTAAACAATGAAAATAGATTTGGAAGTAATTCAGATCAAAAAGCAATTCATAACACGATCCCTTATAACACGGCAAAATCGAAAAAATCTGCTTGGGAACATTTTTCCCAATTTCTTGAGGAAAGAAATAACAATTTGAAAAAAGATACTTCGCCAGAAGATTTGGCAAACATTTTAGAAGATTATGGGTATAGTATGAAGAAAAGAAATGGAGAGGACTACAAAGAGTCTAGTATAAAATCCTTGTGGAATACAGTGGCACAGATGGTGCAAGAAAAATATTTCAAAGAATTTGGCAAAAAGTGGATCCATTTCAGGACATAATATTTAAATCAGCTCGATTGGCACGAGATGCAAAGCGTCGGCAACTTCAGGCGAGGCCTGAAAAAAGGAAAGTGAGTTCAAAAGCATTTACCACTACAGATCTTTTGGAAATGGTCAAAAGTTACGACGAGGACAATCCAGACGGATTACAAAAAATATTTTTCCACATTTCCACGTTAATTGAAAAATTCAGTATTTTCAAAAAGAACTGGACCTCAAGGGTAGGTAACTAAATAATTGTTATATTTATTTTGTTTGCTTAAAGATTAATTTTTTTAGGCAACTTCCCTGGAAGGGTTGAATATAATCCCATATTTTCGAAAACTTCCTAAGGAGGCTCTAAAAGTTTGACAAATAGTAAATGGCTAGTAAGAAACAGAACCAATGAAAACCTGTGTCCAGTCAGATTATATTTGAAATTAATGGAAAAAGAGTAACTAATCCTCACTTGACCACAGAGCAATTGTTTTTAACTATACATCCCAACTGGAAAAAAGGAGTAGGGTACAAAAAAATACCTTATCAAAGTGGACAAAACAATCTGCTGAAAAAATTGGCTTAGATACAAAAAAATTTAAAATTACCAATCATTCCCATCAATCTTCTGCAATCTCTACTTTAACAAAAAATGGAGTTGGTGATCAAGAAGTTATTAAGCTCACAGGACATTCTAGTACCAACTCTTTAAAACTATATCTTCAGCTGAATCCAGAGCACCACCTAAATTTAATTAACAATTTGCGACAAAATAAGGAAAATGAAGCTTCGGCCTCTACGAGTACTCAGGTCCAGGTACAAACTCAATCTGCTGTGGTTGAAAAAGACAGCACTCAAACTAATAATTATAATAATTGCACATTTTATATAAATAATTAGGTAGTTTTTAGTTTACTTGTTTTGATGGCAATTTTTTTTTTAAATAAAATAATTCTGTTCTGTTTATTTTCAAAATCTCCTTACGTGAAATAGTCATGACGAATACCACTCGAAAAAAAAATATGTAGGCAAAATTGTTCTCAAGGTTTTATCAAGTTTGTTGCTTCGAATTGCTCATAAAATTTTTAATAAAATCACTCGCCTAACGGCTCGTGATTTTTTCAAAAATGTCATTCGCGAAATTGCCAAGCAACAAACTTTCATTTATACCTTTCGAGTATTTTGCCGACAAAATTTTTTCTCTTGTGATATTATATATGATAATATTACTTAAGCCTATTTTTTTATCAGACTTTTTCTTTTTTACTTGATAAAAGTTTTACAGAAAAAATGTCTTGTTTTCTCTCGAGGCCGACCTATAAAGCTCACTGACATTGCTTGTTTTCCCCTCTTCATCAACAAAATTGATAAACGATTTTGTTTTTGTTTCTTTACAACAATATTACTTACGAAGATTGATCTAATAAAATACCCTCTCCAGTATATTTGTGCCAAAATAGTTTGTTATATTTAAACAGGTGTAAATCGCTTACATGCAAATAAATAATGTGTACAAGTAAAAAAATGCTGTTGGAATGGCTCCTTTCATATTCTACTTTTTAATTTGAAAGTAAAAGCGGTGTTTTTTTTATCTTTGGACAGTCCACAAAGGCTGTGGCCCAAGCACCAACGTACCGTGGGTGCCTTAAGTGTGATGAGAGTGTGTTGCGGGTAGCAGTTTTCATAGTCTGGACACTCTGGCGATGAAGGAACTACGAAAGCAGGAAGTTCAGGGCCTCTCTAGTTAAACTGTAAAAGGATGCATAAGAGTTGCACTAAGTGTTGCTCCGTTGCGAGCAGCCAAAGGAGGTATTATACTGGACAACTCCTCTGAGTAGAAGCCGTAAAAATTCCTTAAGAACAGCGACAGATCCCCTATAGCTCGTCGGTGGGCAAAAGGACGAAGCTTTTCTGTGAGCGTGGGATTATTTATAAGACGAACAGCTCTTCTTTGAATAAGTTGTAGGAGACGCCTTTCCACAGACATAAGAACAATATTCTAAAGGTCTAATTTGGGATACATACAGAGTATACAGATTGGAAGAAGAGAAATAATTTCTGGCTCGAAAGAGAAATCCAAGCTTTTTTGAAGCTGCTGAGGCTATGGATGTAAAGTGTTTGTGCCAGTTGAGGTTATTCTTAAAAGTAACGCCGACAAGAATAAATGACTCTTTGTTCTGCAAAACTTTCTCGCTCATATGTAACGGATGAGCATCGATAGACTTTTTTCGCGACAGCGAACCTGTCTGTGTTTTGGAGGCATTAAACTGAACAAGATTTTTGGCGCACCAATCCAAGATAAGTTTAAGGTTTTGTGAGAGAGACATCCGCATTGACCTACGCTTGATTTTTAAATCAGGCTTATTGACTAGGTTAAGAAAATGGTGCAGCTAGAGTTTGGTGCAGAATTTGTAATTCTGATTTTTTTTGTACAAAACCATATTAAATTGAGCGACATGTTAAAGGTCCACAACATTTGGAAAATATGCAAAGTTTTCCGGGGCCATTCAAATTTACAGAACGAGAACATTATGTATCAAACGCAGACTTCTGCATGGATTTGTGTAAAGCTTTTATTGCGGCTAATATTCTTCTTTATAAAATATTTTATTGGTCCACGAGGACATTTTTGGACGAACACTGCCACAGAAAAGTACCAGACGAATCAACTCTGCATAAAATTATGTTGATAAGGTCTATTTAAAAACTATGGACAGAATACGACACAATCTGGAAGGAAAAAAGTTATGGTTTAGTGTCGAAACCACTGATATCAAGGGAAGATATGTTGCTAATATTATAGTTGCACCTTTAAGTTATCACGAACCTAAAAACCCACATTTAATTAACAGTTAATTTCTTTCTAAAACCAATAGTGCCTTTAATTAACTTTAGTTATCGAGGTAAAAAAGTTTTTCTTAAGTCAATCGCGCGTATCACAAAATTTAAAGATATGTGTCCTAATGTCGCATTACCGCCACAACCTGCTATTACAAGGTATGGAATATGGCTATCAGCAGTTACATGTTACCATATAAATTATAATGTAGTAAAAAATGTTATCGACAGTTTACAAGATGATGCTTTAAGTGTGAAAAAAAGTAAGGAAGTTATAAATGCACCAAATGTTAAATCTGATTTAAAATTTAATTTTGAAAATTTTGGATATTTTTCGGATGTGATTAAACAGTTATAAAAACAAAATGTCCCCCCAGTGCCTTTATTTCATGTATTTTAAATCACTATAGACAAGCTTAAATCTGTTTCCTATGAAATTGGTGACAAAATTATAAGTACAAAACATCTTGGAAAGAAATCCAGGATTTTTAGAAATAAAACACAAATACACTACAAAATAAAAGAACTGATTTGTAAAATCATTTTCGGTTTACTCCAGTTACAAGCTGTGATGTCGAAAGAAGCTTTTTTAGACTTAGAGATTTTTAAATTAAAAAAAAAACCAAATTTTTTCCAAAACCAACTTTGAGAACACGTTAGTTATATCATAAAATAAATTTGAAAACACTCCTGCTATGTTTTTTTTTCCCCTTTAAAAAAAAAATTTAATCAATATCCCCTTTATATGCACCCAATAATTTAAAAAATTTTTTTAAAAAAAAAAAAGGGGGGCCCTAATGTTAAAAACATTATGAAAGAAATGGTTAAGGGCAAAATGGTGGCTATAAACCAAAAAAACAGGGGTTCTGGATTTGGATAAAATAAAAAATTTTTGAATAACAGCACCTGATGAGAAATATTTGGCGCACAAGGTAAATTAGTACCTAAAGTTTTTTAATATTTTCTTTTCTTGTTGTCCTAGCTGCACTGTAATCTATAGACTAATTTTATTTGTTTTGTTACTGGCGCTTATTATGGGTGTATCAGGGGTATGTCGTGGAAAGGAGCTATGAAAAATGATTGCGACGACGTTGAGGATAATGGCGACATTTTGCTGGTAAACGTTTGAAACTCAAAAACAAAAAAGATCGGTAGTTTGTAATAAAAAAAAGCAAATACAAACTCCACCGATGTAGAGAAAGTCATCAGAAAATAGATTGCATTAAGACTACAAACAAAACATACAAGTTTTTTTGTCGCTTACCAAAAAAAAATTGCAAAATCCAACCAATGGGTAAAAACAATTTTGGTCAGCTTCTCACCAAAATCGCCAAATTTACCAGGCCCCACCATAGATACTGGCCACTGCTTTCGCAGGACATCGGCCTTTTTGTTAGCAGATTCGGGTAAATGGTAATTAATGTGCATGGCACTTTTCAATCAAGGGAACAGCGTAAAAATGCTCTTAAGCTACTTCTAACCCGATAAATGCGTTAGTAGAAACTCAAATAAAAAACAAAATTATTTTAATTCTTTTAACTCAATATCTCTACTAATATTTATTAAATTATAACACCAATTTTTTAGGAAAATAAAACAAAAATACTGTGTCTTTTCTTCATGCAATACTACCTAAATTTATCAATAAAATGTAATAAGCATAAGTTATATTAAAGAACCTATTAAAAAAACAAAATTAAAGAATTTCTGCAGTATTGGTCATTTGAACTATCTATTGTACTGATTTTTTTTAAACAAAATTATAAAATAACTTTGTTATAGTGTCAAATCTATTTTTTATTTTTTTATATTCTGTGCAAGATAATTATTTTTAGTTATATGTTTAATTGGTTTTTAACGCAAAATCCCAAACTAAATTATCTTTTTTGACAAATAGTTAACATTTAAAAAGTTCTGCCCTGTTGTCAAGAGTTTTTATTTTAACCTTTTTGTTAAATTTAAGACATTGTTAATTTTGCTAACTTAAACAACGCGATCATCCTTCGGCCGTTAAACTTAAAAATATTATCTCTTTGTTTAAGCTCGTTGTCAACAATTCTTTATTAATCAAAGTTTATCCCATGATGAACTAATTTATTAAATATTTTATTAAATTAAGTACGTACTTCTTACTTGTTTCTTTACGGTGAAGCGTAAATAAAACATTTAAAAAATACTAAAGATAAGTAATTTGGGTCATAATTTTGGTAAGATTCCCTACGAATGAAGGAGCAATTTAGTATCTTGAAAAGAAACAAAATTAGCATTGTGTAAATTTATTCTGGGCCCAACCTTAATTGTTCTGGGGTAAATTGGTAATTAGCCAGCGCCATTTGTAATTCAGTAATAGTCTAAACATATTTACATTTGATAAATTAGCGTTGTCACTTGCTTATTTACAAGCACAAAAAGTATAGCTTTAATTTTTCTGCTTGCAGCATCTAAAGAATTAAAAACCTTTAAAAATTTAAAATCCGAATTCCAATATATTGCTAGTTTTTAACGGCCCTGCAAAAAAAATAGTTTTTTAAAATATTAAGAGGTCTGACTGCCCAAGGTAATTTTAGATACTGGACCAATTACAGACAAATTTAAAAAAATAAAATAAAATTATGTCATTTTACGACTTCAAAACATATTTTAATAATAAATTTACAAAAAAAATATAATAATAACTTTTAAAAAAATTCACCGTAACATTATTTTTCAGAATACTGCGACTTGGCTTCAACAATCTAATTAGATTTTTTTTTGGGCCCATAATTAACAGTTTAAGATATTTGTTTTTGCTTAAAGTAAAATATATTTGTTTTTTAAAAAATATATATATATATATATATATATATATATATATATATATATATATATATTTAAAAATAAAAATATATATATATATATATATATATATATATATATATATATATATATATATATATATATATATATATATATAACAAAACATATATATTTATTTATATATTTTATCTCTTTAACACCCTAAAACCTTCCTTAGTCGTATTTTATTTAATTCTTCTAATTTAGAGTATTTTTAATACCTAAGTGAAAATTATTTTTTTCCTTTAAAAGTATAAAAAGTGGTAGTTTTCTATTATATCCTTAAGCTGTCTTGTACTATTATCTTCTTTGTTTTCTAATTGCAATAACATGTTAAGATTACTTTCATGTTTTTTTAATTTCTCTTTGATTTTTTCATATTGCAGATGTACTATAACCATGGTTTGAAAAAATATACAATATATGAACTGCGTCACTCGGGGCGGTTCTCAAAACGCACCCGTCTTATCCCCTTCTGTCCAATATATTCGTACCAGTCTATGGTGTGATGCCGACTGAAACGTAGTGCGCCAGAAATCGTTTTGATGGACACCGTGTGCTTTGGTATATCGTGTCCCTAAAAAGTTGTTGAATATTTCTGGTAATAATAATATTTGTTTAGTGGATAATTGTGAATGTAAAATAAAAGGCGATTTATCGTTTTTTAGATGCCCAAAGGACCGTATTAATATAAATCATTTATATTAGACTATTTTATTAGTATTTGTATTAAAAATATATTACACTTTCAAATGTCAAGCTTGGCAAAGTGCTTTGAGATTTACTGAGTTCCACAAATTTGCTTACTATACGCTAAAACAATGTCCGTATTAGAGTTTTGCTTTAAATTTTAAAGATGATGATTTTTCAAAGCCCTTTGAGAGTCGCATTTATTCATATGCGTTTCCATCTGTAGGTTAACCCAGTGAGCCTGCTAGAGAGGGTAAATTTTACCATTTTTTTATTATATATATTTGTACGAGCTCTAGGGGATCTTTTGCTTTTTGTAGATATTTTTTCGGCTTCTGCTTAAAGAAGTTGGTCAGACTAGCTTAAGAGGCCCCGAACTTTCCACTTTGTTGGTTTCTTTATCCCTAGAGTGTCCAGACTGTAAAACTTCCTATCACCAGAAGCTTTGCCTCCTCCTCCATATTTCCAAGTAATTAGGTCTCGTATTAATAGACTTTATCTTACCACACTTAAGACACCCACTGTAGGTTGGTATTTAGGCCTTCGCCCTTTGTGGACTATCACAAAAAAAAAAACAGCTGCAATATTCTATTTTGCACTCCTAATACACAAATAACAATTATTGCTGTGCATATCTAAACATTTTGCTAGTGACCCATTAATTATCCGTGAAAGTCTGGTCGACCTTTTTAGATGTTTACAATAAATTTTTATTTCGCTTTACATTATACAATAGATAGATAGATCAATATTTATTTGTTTATTTGTAATGATAAAATAACCCTAGAACTATAAACCCATTTTTTACCTGTAAACTACAAACCGGGATAAGTATTTACCCCACGGGATTTTTTTAAAGATCATTTTGAAGCAGTAATCTGACTAGACTGAGTACTCGAATTTTTTGGTTTTTCTATGCCCAAGAGGATGGTAAAGAGCAAATTTATTTTATTAAGATTTAGTTGTTTAAAAATTGATTTGAATAGCTATAAGTACTTAAAAGTAGTCAAACCGTCATTTAAAAACAAAAAATTATAACAATTTTTCTAAATAATCGATTTTTAAATTTTTAACTGGTTTTCAAGGAGGACACATATGGCTTTAGGAGAAAATATACCATCGTGATGTTTTGTTAAAAAAAGTCTATTTATTTGGGACTTTGAAAATTCAACATATTGAGAATCCGATCAATGGAAAAATCAAATAAAGATTTATGTAATATTGGTCAAGAAAATATAAAAAAAAATATTTTAACAGATATAAAAATATAAGTACAGTTACGATTTTACTTATTATTATTTACGTACCAAAATTTACCTGGGGTATATATCTACCTCGATTTGTTGTTCTAGGGATAATTATTAGTAGGTAATACAGACAAAAGACATTTATTTACAATGACTTTGGTAACCATAAACAAATATTATCTACCTTTATGCTTATGTTATCGTAATAATCATACAAATAATGATTAGATGAAACGCTTAAATAAAATGATGTTGTTTACACAAATATCCCCTGGAACTTTTTTGTCGGTTCGCGATCGGCGGAGACGCCGCACGGTGTCTTTGAATCCAAAACATCAAAGGTTTATACACAAGTGACCTAACTTATATATTGTATATTCTTTAAATTATGCTATAACTAATAAAAAACCTTTTTTTTTTACAGTCCCTTTTATGACTAAATTAGCTGTTATTAATGGCAAAATGGCCGGCAAATATATAGGGAACCGTGTGGAAACTATTTTCGTTGTTACAAGATCTTTATATTTATTTTTCTTTGGTCGTGTAGCTCTCGTAGTTCCATTTACTTTAATATGATAGTAAGTGGGTGAAAAGATAATAGTAAGAACTGATCCGTTTTTGTTATTTATAATTAATAACAGGTTAATTGTTCATACAAATATAAATAAAAATTGTAAAATTTAACTTAAAACTAACCCACCGAAAGCCGTTAAGTTTTATCCTGAAGTTAAAACATTTGATTTTTTTAAGTCAACCACAATAACATTAAATATTTTTTCACAACAGTCATTGCATTCATATTGCCAAGTTCCTATCCAAAAATCTCGGCCTCTTAAAGTACTGAGATCTAAAATTAGACCAAGTTCTGTCCAGAATTTGTTATTTTTTACCATTTCACTAGAGTTTTTAACACTGGCAAAATGTCGTAGCAACGACCTGTTTTCTACTGGTAAAACTCTTACCCTTACTTACCTGGACTAAACCAACATGTTGGTTTCTGAGCGACAAAATTTTCTTAGGTTAAATAAATAATCTATTGACAGCCTAACATGTCTGATAATAAACCCTGTGTTTTAAGCTAAAATTTTGCTCGTTTTCTCGTAAAATACTCTTGTCGTATTTCATTTGAGAAAAAATTTTCTGAGCAAAATATTTCTTTTGTTTAACTCAAGTTCGTTGCTTTTATAGCAATTTCATTTATGACCTTTTTTACAAACCCACTCATCTGACAGCTCGTGGAATAGCAAAATTGTGGACAGATCTGATGATCTAATATGAGATCTTAGTATTTTAAGTGACCGAGATTTTTGGATAGAAACTTGGCCCTTATTTTAAATAAGTATTTTTGTTGGGATCATTTTATTTTCTTTTAAGTTTAATGAATGAAAAAAAAATGATTAGGGAGGGGGGATAATTCTTAACCAAATATGAGTTTTTTTATCAGGTTCTATTTATAAGGATTTTTGTAATCCTAGATTAAAGGTATTTTTTCGAGTAGAATGGGGTTTGGGGCCTGATGGGACAAATGTAGCACTTTCCTTTTTTTGGTAAATAAAATCCTGCCTCTATTTTAAATTCTAAGACAATTACAACCTTGGAAACTCAGGTTTAGTAATATTGCAAAATTCTAAAATACTCTCTAAATATACGATATTACCGCCCCTGATACATGGCATTCCAAGTAAATCTGTGCAGTTTTTAAAATGTTTCTTTTACTTGTGTTTTAAAATCTACTTACAAACAAAATTCCAAGTTTCCTATCTCTGGGGAAGTGCCTTGTGTACTATACACACTGCGTTCGTCAGGCCCAAAGAGTTACACCAATTCGTTACACCCGTTACAGCTGGCGGCTTACCGATAAAATCCAATTGCTTGGGCGCCCAGCACGTGGTATTACAATTTATAACGGATGTCGACAATGGTCGTAAACAGTGGCGTATGCTTAGGGAGGGGCAGATGGTGCCCAAGCTTCTCCAGTCTTTAAAACTCTTTACATGATTTTGAAGATAATGCATTTTTTTACTTATCTTATTTTATTAGAGGCCGTAGGCGGGTAAAAATGGCAAATCGACCAGTAGGGATAGCTGTATGTTTGGCGCCCTCCACCTCCGGAGGAGCTTATTATCTTAAAATCTCTGATGTCATTGAATATTTAGGAATCTTGTGTGACGCATTATTTAGGGCGTGGCCAATACTATCTGTCAAATGTCAAATTTCACCTGTCAAATGTCAAATGGCATCTGTCACCTGTCATATGTCAAAAACCACGTGACTTGGAAAATGGCTGTTATGCGTAGGGTACTTGGCTGGGCAAGGATCCTAAATTATTTCAAAACCCGGGGTTTGAATGATGGGCGCCATAAAAGTTTTTTAAACCCCCCCCCGTGATTAAACCCTTTAAATTTTTTTATGAAGTATATTATGGAAAACCCAG
>JAHBCN010013816.1:0-23858 GCA_019359885.1 Listronotus oregonensis
GGGGTTTTAATGGCCCTTTTTGGATATAAAAATGATTTTTTTCATTTAATTTTTTTAATTTTTTTTTTTTTCAAAAAACCCCTTTCCCCAAAAAATTTTTCCTAATTAAAATATTAAAATTAATTTTTAAATATAATTAAATTTAATATAAAATTTTATTTTTTATTTTTTATATAATATATTTTTTTATTTATTTATAATTTTAAATATTTAAAATTTTATTAAATATATAATTATATATATATATATATATATATATATATATATATATATATATATATATATATATATATATATATATATATATATATATATATATATATATATATATATATATATATATATATATATATATATATATATATATATATATATATATATATATATAATATGTCCGGGGGTGGGTTAACAAGAGGACAAAAAACCAAAAAATTAAAAAATAAAAAAAGTCTTTCCCTGAAAAAAAAAAAATTCTGCTTGTCAAAAAAAAAAATTTAAAACTAAAATAAAAAACTTTTTCTTTACCCTTGTTTCCAAACTTTGAAAAAATTTGAATTTACAAAAATTTAAAAAAATTATTTTTTTAAAAGTACGCTTTTTATTTTAAAATTTTCCCAATCCATTGTAATTTTTTTTTATTAATGTTTAGTAATGAAAAGGTATTTTTTAAGTAAAAGTAGTAAAATCGTACTTGAAAAAATGTTGATTTTTTTTAAATTTTTTTCAAATGTAAATTTTTTATAATTTTAATATTATAAAAATTTAAAATTTTTTTTTTTTTTATTTTTATATATATATATATATATATATATATATATATATATATATATATATATATATATATATATATATATATATATATATATATATATATATATATATATTATATATATATATATATATATATATATATATATATATATATATATATATATATATATATATATATATATATATATATATATTTTCCATGGGTTTCTTCTGATAGTAACATGATTTTCTTTTCAATTTATTTATAATTAAAATGCCATAAATATAATCAAAGACCCTGTACACCCTTTTCTTTGTTATCATTAAAAGAATGACGAACTGGATTATCTATATCTAATATAATCTAGGACAAAGAGCACATTATTAAGTACGATGCGATTTGTCTAATCGAATTCGATTTTTCTTGATGTACGCTTACTCACTGACAACTATATTTTTTACAAAAAATATTGTAAATACGTAAAAGAAACAACTATAACGTTTCAAATTTTCACAATTTTTATTTTTTGTTAAAAATAAAAAATGAATGGTTTATTAGACTGCTACTTGTCAGATGTCTAAATGTACTAAAAAAAGTTAGACATTTACCTTAAAGAAACTAATTTACATAATATTTATGAATAAGGGTTTGAAAATACTTAATTATTGTATAAAGTGTTTGGGGAAATTACATACGTTTGAACAATTAATAGGGTGAGTTGTTAATCCAATTGATCATTTAAATGTTGCCTGTGTTCCTAATTTTATTAATTGCAAAGATTCATTAAAGTCAACTTTTCTTTTATTTTCAATGTGTTAAATTTTAAAGTTATCGTTAAATGCATGATTTTGGGGATAATAGATGCTTTCGTATGCTGAATTTTGTTTTTATTTAAATAATCTTTTATGTTCTTTTATACGGATCTTAAAGGAGCGAAATTTGTTCTAAATTCAATTTCCAATCATTTTTGCAATAATTAGTATTTTCCAAACCTTTTTCATAAATAATATTTGGGTCGCTCCTTTAAGATTCGTATAAAAGAAAATAAAAGAGATTATTTAAATAAAAAAAAATTCAGCTTACGCAAATCTATTACCCGAAAATCATGCATTAGGAAAACCCAAAATTTTACAATTAAAAAAAAGCAGAAATTGACTTTATTGAACTTACAAATTAATAAAATTAGAAAAAAGGGAAATTTTAAATGATCAATTTGGTAACAACTCACCCTTTTAAATTTGTTCTAAAGTGTAATTTCCAATCATTTTTACAAAATTAAAATTTTCCCAAAACCCCTATTAAAAATTTAAATTAGGGCTATTTAGTAAATGCCAATTAGTTATACATTTAATCTAAATAGCAGTGTGAAATGTCTGTTTTATTTTAACAAAAATTGAAATTGAAGTTATAGTTGTTTCTTTTACGTATTTATTAATATGGATCTTCATCAAATAACGATCGACTCCATAACATAAAAAATATTGTGTTTAATAAAACAAAATGTAAATGCATGTATACAGAGGTGGACACTTTGAAAATTTGGTGTTAAAATTACTATTGTCTTTAATTTAAAATGTATTTTTTGAATCAGTCATTTTCTGCATTAAAATATTTTGTCTGATTCAGCTTTGGATCCATGAACAAAGTAAGGGTCTTCTTAGGAGTAAGTGAGTTAATACTATTTTAAGCAGCTTTAAGAAAATTTCTGTGTCTTGAAACTGAGCTTTTGCGATTTGTTGAATTACAAAATTCCTATTTAAAATTGCTCTATTATTAATTTCGGTTGGAGGTGCCAGTTTTTTAAGGTGCGCATTTAAGAGACTTAACCAAAGAGCATTTTGCTTTAAAAGGCCTGGAAATGGTATTTTGCGACGGTTTTTTAGTAAAACCACTATACGTTTTTATCAAGTCATGATTAATTTACTTTATTTAACTTTTGTAAGCTAAAGCTTTTTTATTTTTAATAAAAACTTATAGCAAAACTCTTTTTCGGATTCAACAATTTTAGTTTTTTTCTAATAAATGCTAAATCAACTATAAAACACAATAAATGATTTTAAAATCTTTGATATGGGTTTTATTGTTTCTTCTCCCTTAATAACTCCAAACAGTTTACGACGCGTGAATTGATAATAAGGCGGAAAATTAAATATAGAAGAAAGAACTTGAAATGGCTGAAAATATTTCATCTTATTTCATGCAGTTACTCAGGGTTACCAAAAAGGCACGTTTGTCAAATTAAACCTTTTTAAAATATTATTTAAAAAAATCCAAAATGTAAGACTATAAAAATTATTAAGTCAAACAGTCTCACTTTAAATTGTATATGTTAGGTGCATTTTTGTGTTGTTTGGAAAGTCTTTTTGTTTAATATACTAATTTACGTTTATTTATAATAATAATAATGAATTTTTAATAATTTGATCAAAATGGATTTTGTCTAGTCAGGTGTGCTATTTGAACTACTGTGTACCATCGTGCCACGTATAGTCTGACAAACTTAACTGTAGCAGCGAAAGGAATTTAAACTATTTCGAACGAATATATGTGTGTGGCCAAGTTTAACTACAAAAAGCAATAGTACTTACTACTATATACTCAAGTGATAACTTTAATGTTAAATATTTTTTTTTACAATAAAAAAAAATATTGAAAAAAGCGAGAATTAAAGTGGTTGTTATATACTTTAATTTTTATTTAATATCTATTTTGTTTTACTAAGGGAAAATTATGTTATTAGGTAATTATTTTCCCAAAAACTATCGATTTGTCAAACTGGCAAACATCAAATAAAAGGTTTGTCCAGTTGCGAAGTAAACGAACCTGGTTGGTGGAGCTTGTCACATGTTTTGTTTCTATGGGGTAAATTTACTTGTGATTGGAAGTGTTTTGGTTGTTTCTGGTTCCTCTCTTGGAATGTCGAATATTTAAACATTCAGTGTCGGAGGTCGAAGGTTTTATCCTTATTTCAAGTTTTAAATTTGGTGTTTTAATTTTGCTTGTTTTGTTTTCTACCTTGTATATACATTTTTAGTTCTTATTTGATTTTTAAATAGTATTTCAATAGTATTACTATTGTTTTAAAATGAAAAATTTACTTGCGGAAAGACACTACACGGACAAACAAAAGAAGTAATAGCAAATGTTTATAGAAAAGTAAAATCTTATAAAACAGTAATCATTTTTTTTCTATTGGGTTTAAATATTAAAATAAAAAAAAAGCTTTATAATATAGAGCGGCAACTAAAGTTGGAAGTCATCTGTTTGCAACATTTTTACGAAGAGGGTCTTTTATTCGTCTTTATCCCTTTTTACGTCAAAAATATGAAAAAGTATTGTTTTCATTAAGCTGTTAGTAAGTAACAAAGAAAGCGGGCAAGTCTCGATGATTAGGCAACCCGCTTGTCACTAAAAAAACCCGGGGTAATACGCTTTTATTTCAGAACTAACACTGTAATACACAGAATAAAGCATACAGCTTTTCATAAATTAAATAAAAGCACTTTTAAAATATACTTTTGTCCATTTTATTTTTTTTTATTCTGTTAATAGGGTTTGCGAGAAGAAGCAGCAAGCAATTCTTTAAAATTGCCACTTAAACGTAAGCTTGATCGGGATTCTTTACACCGGAGTTGCCGTGTCAACTGTACGAAAAATTAATAAAGAAGATAAGGAAGGGTTGGAAAATAACCCAATCAAATGTTATCCAGTCCAAAAAAAAGACTCCTTTCTCTTGTCGAGAAAAAATAAAATTTTGATTTTCAAGTGATAAGACATATGATAAATATGTTTTATCTTAAATTGAAAAGTTTTCCCGACAAGTAGAAAATTGTTGAAAAAATTGGAGAAGATTTAAACTTTTCATATTCTGGGGAAACACTTGGACGTTACTAATATCAAACGGTTTTTTGGCAAATTTCAAAATAAAAAAAAATAATGGAGCGTCCTAATATATTACATTGGAGGTACAAATATTTTATATGAAATACGAAAATATCGCCAAGAAGGGCGAAATATTATTTATTTGGACGAGACATGATTTAACATTATAGTAATAGTAATGCTTACTTAGTAGGTTTTTATTTTATACATTTCTTTGTCATTTATCAAAAATGCAATGATAACACTACAGGGAACGTAGAACGACGTTTCCTCATTTTAAATTATTACCAAAAATTAAAAATACCGCCTATCTTAGAGATAAACAAAAAAAAAAACGATTAGATGATGACTTTTCCGCATTTTAACTTTCCATAAAATATTTTTGAAATTGTTACTGATGGTCTTTAAATGCCTTTAGTTTTGGTGAGACCACTTTAAAATATATTTTAAATAAAACATAAATGTATACTGTACACATTATTTCATTTTCAACTTTTGGAAAATCCGCACGCCGCTGTGCTTTTTATGAATGAAGTACGCCATGTTTGGTTTACAACTTCTTTCCCTTTACCGACGCCGCACTGTCACAGATACGGTTGTCAGACTATACGTGCATTCTTATAACTTTTGCTTTACGACCATTGCCGAAATCTGTTACAACTTATAACACACGACTGTAATGGAAACCATGTGGTAGGAATTTAACCAATAGGATTCAATCAGTATGCTTGCTACAGCTACGCTAGAGCATAGTTTAAAGAATATACAATATATGAGTTAGGTCACTTGCATATAAACCTTTAATGATTTGGCTTCAAAGACACAGTGCGGCGTCTCCGCCGATCGCGACCTACAAAAAAGTTTCAGGAGATATTTGTGCAAACGATAGCAATTTATTCAAGCGTTTCCTCTTATCGGAATTGTCGGGGAACGCGGAGTTTATTTTTCATTATTTGAATGATTATTACGATAATATAAGCATAATGTTGATAATATTTGTTTATGGTCACCAAAGTCACTGTAAATAAATGTTATTTTTTTTGTCTTTATTACCTATTAATAATTATCCCTGGAACCTCAAGTTGGGGTAGATATCTACCCCGGGTAAATTTTAGTAAGTACATAACAATAAGTAAAATCGTAACTGTACTTTTAAATATTTTTATATCTGTTAAATTTATCTTTTTTATATTTTTCATGAGAAAACAAAAATAAATTCTTGAAAAGTAATATTTTATGGATATTTATTTAATTTTCTCCATTGATCGGATTCTTAATTCCGTTCGAATTTTCAAAGTCCCAAATAAATAGACTTTTTTAAGCAAAACATTACGATGATATATTTTTTCTTAAAGCCATATGTGTAGCCGTTGGAAATTTAAAAATCGGTTGTTTAAAAAAACAGTTATAAATTTTTGTCTGTTAAATGGCGGTTTGGCTTTTTTAAGTACTTATAGCTATTCAAATCAATTTTTAACCAACTAAATCTTGATAACATTGAATTTGCTCTTCACCATTCTCTTGCGCATAACAAAGCGAAAAAATTTCAGTACTCATAAGTCAGGTTACTGCTTTCCGAACTACTTTAAGAGCAAAAATCCCATGGGGAAATGTTTACCCCGGTTTGTAGTTTACAGGTAAAAATGGGTTTATAGTTCTGGGGTTATTTTATCATTACAAATAAATAAATAAATATTTATCTATCTATCTTCTTTTTTCACGTATAACTAATGGGTCACTAGCCAAATGTGTAGATATACACAACAATATTTACTTGTGTATTAGGATATAAGGACTGCAAAATGAAATACTGCAGCTGTTTTTTATCTTGAGGTAAGTGATTTAAGTGTGGTAAGATGAAGTCTATTGACACGAGACCTAAATACTTGGGGAATTTGGAGGAGTAGGCCAAACTTCTAGTGGTTGTAGGTTCCACAGTTTGGACACTCTAGGGATAAAAGAACCAACAAATTAAGAAGTTCTGGGCCACTCAAGCTAGACTGTAAAAGAATGGGGTGGTGGGGGGAAGGGGTGGAACTATACTGGCCAACTTCTTAAAGCAGAAGCCGTAAAAATATTCCGTATACGGTGGGGGAAATAAGAAGTCTTTCCTGTAAGCGTGGAATCGTTAGTAGAATAAATAGTCCTTCCCTGAATGAATTCAAGTTGTGGGAGACTCCATTTCCTAGACATGGGAAAAATACTCTAAAGATAGTCTAATTATACATAAGAAGGTACACATAGGTAATTTTACTTAAGTTTTCAATAAAACAAATGTTAAAATTTACTTTCTCTAGCAGGCTTACTGGGTAAACCTACAGATGGAATCGCATATGAATAAATGCAACTCCTAAAAGGGTTTAAAAAATCGTCTTTAAAAAGCACAAATTTTAATACGGTTCTGACATTGTTTTAGCGTATAATTAGGGAATTTGTGGAACTCAGTGAATCCCATAGCACTTTACCAAACTTGACATTTGAAAGTTTAATATACTTTTAATACAAATACCAATAAAATAGTTTAATCTATATGATTTATATTAATATGTTCCTTTGGGTATTTAAAAAACAATAAATCACCTTTTATTCTACTTTCACAATTAACCACTGAAGAAATATTATTACCAGACATATTCAACAAGTTTTTAGGAACACGATATACCAAAGCACACGGTTACAGCAAAACGATTTCTGGCGCACTGCGTATCAGTCGGCTTTACACTATAGACTGGTACAAATATATTGGATAGGCTGGGATAAGAGGGGTGCGTTTTGACCGCCACAAGTGACACAACTCATATATTGTATATTCTTTAAACTATGCCTAGAGTAAATTTGAAATATCTCTCTAATAACAGTATTTGTTCAGATAACATGCTGTAACGTAATTGTTTATCTTCGTATATTATTTTCAAACTAGATAATATTTTTGTACTACTTAAATTACCTTTTAATAAACAACACTTTGTAATTTTTAATTACCACCCTAAGTGGTCATTAAAAATATTTTTAATAAAAAAATATTTATAATTATTTAAAACCAACAATCTGCACTAGATATAAATCCTATTAATATCATGTTTCTTTTCAGTAGCGACTTAAGCAAAGATGACCAACTTTTTGTTGACAATAAGGAATCCATAAAGTATTCAAGATTTAATCCAGAGTTGGACACGAAATTTATTATTCATGGATGGACTCATGGGAAAGACGTGCCTTGGCTAAAAGAAATGAGAGAAGGTAATAAATATAAACTGTCACATATTTGACGAAAATGGTACATACAATTTATTAACTAAATCCTATTGAACGTTAAAATTTTACGGTTTTTTTTATGACATTTTTAGGTAAAATAGTAATTTTTTTAATTTAAAATAGTATATTTGTCATGAAAAAAAAACTTACTTTGTGTCTTAGAATGCTATAAAATAAAAAATACAATTTTAAGTTTATACGGCACAACTCTTTACACTAATGACCACAATAATTTTAAAGACAAGCCGATTATTACTAAATTTGCTGCCACATTTGGACATTTTGAAAAACCTTAATAAAATATATGAAATAGATTTTAGGTAAAAACGTTGGTTAAATGGTTCTTAATAATTTTTATATTTTTATTTATTATTTTTTTGACTTTTAACCAAAATATGATAAAACTTAAAGGGTAGGGGTTTTTTGACCTGAGGTAAAAATTTTGCCATTTAGCCATAAACCCAATATTATGCCAAAATAAGCCAAATTTATGATAAACTTGTTAAAAGTAATATTCCCAATAAATGCCTGGATAAAAAGGTTGTTGGCTAAATTTGTATGGTAATTTTAACTTAAAAAATAAAACAAATTAACTTTGTTTATTACTGTTTTTTAATTAAAAATTTAAAATTATTTTATTTTTATAATTTTTAAATAATAATAAATATAATTATTTATAATAAGGATTTAAATTAATTTTTATAATATAAATAATTTTAATAAAAATGCAAAATAAATATGTATTTCTAAGTTTTATTTACCAATTTATTGTAATTTTTACTTATCGGTGAGGTATATAAAATTTTTAGGTTGTCACTACCTGTGTATTAGTGAAGCGACTCGAATAGGATTTTGTGACTCGAGTCACTCAAGGAATTTTACTACCTCACTCGAGCTATACTCGAGTTTCGAGTGACTCGAGTAAAATCTCACTTAAGTTGCAAGTTTGCAATTCGAGTGAGATTGCCTTTAGCGATTTTAAACAAATACCTTTATTAAAATAGACTAATGTTCAATCAATCAGTTTTCTTACTAAAGTGCGGCGAACTACGAGATGCAAGTTTAAAAATGTCAGTCTCGGTTTGTACCGGCACGGCATAGATATGTAAGTAAGAATAATAGAGTAGTAAAGTGACATCTAGTGGCAACAGAATCAACTCGATGCGCCGAGTTGAGTCGGTAACTCAAGTGCATAGAGACTCGAGTAATATTTTTTTCAATCCAGTACGAGGTTGAAAATTCCCTCGAGTGACACTAAAGTTTATAGTCCACATATCTAAATCAAAAGCCTATGTTTTTTTGCGAAATCTGTGTTTTAAAAGGTATTTACAGGTAGCGAAATAAACTAAGAACTTATACCTAATCAGCTAAGCAGCCTACACCCTACAATAAAAAAAAACAAATTGATAATACAAATAATTTTCTCAATATCTTAATTTCTAAAAATAATAAGAATTTTTTTTTGGATATATATACAAGACCTATTTTCACCGACCCTACTATTCTAATAAAAATGAACATTAGAAGCCACCAGCGCCATCTCGTCCCGGATGGTGCTAGTTGCTTCTAATGCTCCGTTTTATAAGAATATAATTGTTCTTAAAGTAAATGCTTCGCTGTCAAGGGTGTCTACGGCCTACATTCGTTGTGATCATCCCCAACAAGGGTGAAACACGTGTAATCGAATTGGCTGGACCCGGGGTTATCCATTTATTTGGAGGCCTCGTAATTTTAAAGCAACCAAGCTTAGTAGTAATACCTATCAGGATGTTAGATTTTTCTTTTCTTTTCATTAAGGAGTCTTTATGCCCAAATAAAGTCTATATTTTTGTTATTATGTATAACAAGGCACCTTTAAGGCGTGAAAGTATTCTCACAAATAAAAAAATAAGTCACACTTAAAAAAAATGTATTTACAAGGTATGGCAACTATAAAACAAGTACTTCTTGTTAGATTGAAGAAGAAAAAAATCGTACGTTACATTTTTTTTTAATTTAATTTAATTATTATCAAGTAACTTATAAAATTTAAAAATACTGATATTGTTTAATTAGATTTTTTGCAAAAACACTTTAAATAAATAGATTTTACCTGGGAATACCAGACTTTGCTCTTAATGTCATAGTTTGTATATGGTTTCCATATCGTCTCTTTCAAATCCAGGACATATGAGTCCAAAAATCCGGACAGTTCAAAAAATATATGTTATTAATTTATTTCTAACAATTAAAATAAAAATACTTTAAAAATGTATTTAAGTAATTATTCTATTATATGCAAAAATGCATTATAAACCTAAATTTAAGACATATTAGCCTTATATGGTAAATAATTTATTTAATACATATATATATATATATATATATATATATATATATATATATATATATATATATATATATATATATATATATATATATATATAAATATTATTATATAATAATATAAAGTCATAAAACTCAGAACAGGTCATATCGAAATTAAATATGGTCATTATTATGCCTTTTATAGATGCTAGTGTTAGCGTATTTTGATCTTTTGTCCACTGAGCTGCAATTAACAAAAATATTTGCTCCACATTTGCGTTGTGAGCAGTAACGGCAAAAAAGAATTCGCATAATTTTAATAGTTTTAAAAAAACTTCAATAGACAAGCAAAGCCGAAAATTAACTGACTACTTTTTGTGGGATGACAAATTATGATTTCCCGGACACCTTGAAAACACGGACATGTCCGGGCAAATCCGGACGTATGGAAACCCTAGGTTTGTACTTTTTCATTAAAAAAAGAAATAAAAGTTGTCTTTACTCAAAAGTGTGTTTATTTTTAATTTCACTCCTTTTATTCTCCTGGACGTACAATTTATAGCGGAGCAAGACTCAACCATTGTTAAATAATGTCACTAGTAGTTAATATTATCAAATAGTCACTTAACACAAAATAACGGAGAAAAATACAGAAAATCGAACACATATGCACTAAAACACGTAAACAACAATAATGACGCTTGAACTTTTTGTCGGTTTGCCCTGTTTGGCTCTATTCTTCTATTCTGTCTCATTCTAGAATCCATTCGTGAGCATGTGGGCCGGTCCATTTGTTTTGATATGTCTATGGACTACAGAGATATCAAAAGTTTTACGTTGCATAACGTCCTCCAGGCGTTACGCAAGAATAGATGAACTTTACGACTTAACTGACACGCCAAGAATAGCTGAATATATCTATTCTTTGGCAGACAAATTTTATAAAACAATGCCGAAAAAATCTATCCTCACACGAGACCTGACGCGGCTCAGACATCACGCTGACATAACACACAAACCACTATACAAAAGAATACCATTTTATTACGAAAAGGATGAGTATTTTGTATGTAGTATGAGTTATTTTCACACTCCTATCTTTAAACTGTGCAACATCCACAATATAATTCTGCAAGCTTTTCTGAGTTCAAAACAATTTACAGAATGCGGTCCTCATATTTTGCACACTTATTTCCATCCAGACCCCGGCCTATAAGCTTTGAAACATTATGGTAGTTTTATTTTATTTAATAATAATAATGATTTATTACCTTTAAAATAATCTACAGTTTATTAATACTTTAGTCTATGCCTTTTAATAATATTGTCCATTATCTTACATATATAGCTATGGCGAACACTAAACAGTGGAACATAATAGTAGTCGACTGGGAACCCTTGTCACGTGTCATTTACATAGAGGCCAGAATTCACACCCCCGTGGTTTCTAAGCAACTAGCACAAATGCTTTTAACGTTTAAAAGGTAAGGATTGTGATCTTGTATGTAAAATGTTGTAGACTATGTTTTTGTAACGAATTATATACTGTGTTCAAAAAGTCACGGACCCCCTCGATATTTATTAAACGCCGCCTTTGATCAAAAAATATTTTAAATAAAAGTTGTAGATCTTTGTTATACTGGCCTTCAAAAATTGTTGGAAGTAAACAGGGTGCTTTACAAACACGAAATAAACCGATGTTTTGTAAAATGAAGTAGTATTATTTTTAATTTACTTTCTAAATCTACGCAAAATTTTAGCCCTAGTTCCTGTTTTATGTCCTCTATCCAAATCCATCAGTTAAAAAGATATGAGGTAACTTTTATTATTTTTTTTACATTTTGCTCCCAGATTATCTATTATTTTACCTTTTTACCTGCAAGACCCTACCAACATTTATATAATAGTTATTTTTGACTGCCAAATAAAGTAACTTTATTACTTGAATTTAGTAATTATTTAAAGTTATGTCCCTTACTGAAAGAGAACGCATTACCTTTTTGATGATCAGAGGATTCGGAGATCGCCAACGATCCTTTAATAAAACAAAACATCTTTTTTATGATTCGTTTCCGGACCGCCCTCCTATTTCCAAATTTACAGTGATTAGGACTTTTCAGAGGTTTAAACAAACTGGTACTTGTAAAGATCGCCAACGCTCCGAAGGGCCAAGAACGGTTAGTAATGAAGAAAATGGAAATCGTGCAGCATTGTGTAGAAGAACCAAATCTGTTATTACGAAAAGTGGCCTCTCAATCTGATGTTGGTTTTATATTCGTGAAAATTACCTTATATCTAAAAAAATATTCCTATAAAATTATATTGGTGCAAGAACTATTTGAGGATTTTGTGAAGTTATGTTGGAAAAATGGAAACGAAATCGGAATTTTTTCAATATTATTTTTTCTGACGAATTAACTTTCCTGCTTAACGACACAATTAATAGACATAATTGTCGATACTTGGCAGATGATAATTCTCACTGGATGAGAGAATCGCACACCCAATATCATGAGAAAGTCAACGTTTGGGCAGGTATAATTATTATTCAAAACCAAATAATAAGCCCAGTTTTTGTTGAGGGAAATTTAAATTCAGAGCAATATTTGCACATGTTGAAAGATCAAATATTACCTGAAATAATAATTAGAAGAGGTTATAATTTTCAATCAACATGGTTTCAGCAAGATGGAGCCCCTGCACATTTCGGTAAAAACGTAGGGAGATTTTTAGATGCTACTTTCCCTAATAGGTGAATTGGCAAAAGAGGTGAAATAGAATGGTCAGCGAGGTCCCCTGACCTTACGCCCTTAGACTATTTTCTCTGGGTCATTTGAAAAATAAAGTGTTTACAACAAAAACAGAAAATATTGATGTACTTGAAGACAGGATTAGGACCGAATGTGAAGTGATAAAGTTGTTCAGGGAGGCCATTCTCAGCACTTAATTAAATGAGTTTTTTTTCGTGATTACTATATTTATTATTTTGATAAAAGTTACCTCATATATTTTTAACTGATGGATTTAGGTATAGGACATGAAAGAGGAACTGGGGCTAAAATTTTGCGTAGATTTAGAAAGTAAATTGAAAATAATACTATTTCATTTAAAAAAATACAACATCGGTTTATTCCGTGTTTTTATCCCTGTATGGATCTAAACCTTACAGAAAAAACCACCCAAAAGCATAGTAATAGGCTATAAAGATGTTGGTGATATTTCTTAATGGTCAAAAAATCGCAAAAAGTGCGTTACTATTGTTTTTCTGCAAAATATGTTATTAAAACACATATAACTAATTTAAAGAGCGTTTTTAATAATTTTTTAAATAATTTCAAAAAACTGTTTTAACTTGCGCGTCAGCTGAATGGTGAGATCAACCTTTTCGGTCATCGAAAGGCTTTTTGACATTCCGCGCGCACTATGTTGCCAACTCCATTAATACACCGGGCTGCAGCTTTTCCGAACCTTTGCTGCACCATTCACTTTTGTAATGGTAGTCGGGCAAAAGGATAATCCTCACCCTTCACTGTAGGTACTTTATTTTAACACAGATAATAATTGTCTTAACTAAAAGAAGGAGTGGATACAAAGCAGATTGATCTTTAAAAATATGTCCAAAGTTTATAGTGTTTCTATTACAAATTTATAGGTTGCACTGGCTACTATCTTATTGCCTTCTAAAACAGTGTTGCAAGACATTAAATTATAGTAGTGTTTTTCCCATTTATTTTGAGGAAAATACAAAAAGTTTTTTTTTTATTAAATATATTTTTTATTTCTTACAAAAACTTTTTGGTTCAAAAGGACCCTGCAAAATTCTTATGAAAATTGGCTATCGGTCAAGTTAAATGAAATTTTAGTATGTCATGTTGTACCTTTTTTTTAAGTACTAGGGATATAAAAAAAATGTAAGAATTTGTTAACTTTTCCAAAAGTACTAGCAATACTACTTTATTGTCTCATGTTTGTTGTTAGTTTTAGAACAATTTAAATAAGTAGTAAGGGTTTGCCCTCTTTTGGTATTCTTTATTTATTATGGTAATGGTATTAATGGTAATTTACCTATAAGCAAATTAAAATTTAAAAAAAAAAAGCTTAGAAGACCTGGACGTCAGTTTTTAGCTGTAGAAAGTCGTTCGCGGCAAATAAAAATCCGAAACTGGTTAATAACTGGACATGGGCTTTTTAACAATCCTAAACTGATCCACTTTAAGTTTTCAATTGGTTTGTTAACTGGTGCTTAAACAAAGCTGATATACTTTATACAGGATGTCCCAAAAGTAATGGGACACAGCAACAACAGATTCTTAGGTCAAAATAATGCAATTAACGTAAACTTGCCTTATCACAAAGTTGATAATAACTAAGATATAGAGTGTCAAACTTTTAATTTTGTTTTCGTAATAATTTCTTCACTAAAAGACATAGCGGTACAAAATTGGATATCTAGGGGTTCTTTAAGGCGAGAAATTCAAATTCGTCCATACTTTTGATGTTGCTAGTAGAGGGCGCCAGCTACGGCCTACCCCTACTTGTTTTAGATGGTATAACTTTTTTTAAGCTTAATATATTGACTTATTTAATAAAAAATAAGTTACTATAATCCTCTTTGCATCAAAAATGTATACTTTATTTAAATCTCTAGGAGCAACTGTTTTCGAGATAAACGCACTTTAAAGGAACCCGCAATTTTCCTATGAAAATTGGTTCCGGCCAATTGTTTTCAAACTTCACAAAGTAATAGTTTTCAACACGCTGATCAAAAGTCTCCACGGGCACAAAACCCAAAAACCCCTCTAAACCCCAAAATCAGCCCTAAAGTTCTATGGGGATGTGGAGAGAGTTTGAGGGTGATTTTGGGGAGGTTAGAAAGGTTTTTGGGTTTTGTGCCCATGGACACTTTTGATCAGCGTGTTTGATAATCATTACTTTGCAAAGTTTAAAAACAATTGGTCAAAACCCATTTTTCATAGAAAAATTGCGTTTATCTCAAAAACAGTTGCTCCTAGAGACCCAAATAAGATATATATTTCTGACGCAGAGAAAATTTTAGTAGCTTCTTGTTTAATAAACAGGGCAATATGGTAAGCTTAAAAAACGTTATGCCATCTAAAACAAGTGCAACAGGCCGTAGCTTGCGCCCTCTACTACCAACACCAAAAGCATGGACAAATTTGAATTTCTCTCCTCAAATAACATAATTAAAAGTTTGACAACTTGTATCTTAGTTATTATCAACTTTGGAATAAGGCAAGTTTACGTCAATTGCATTATTTCGACCTAACGAATTTGCTGTTGCTCTATGTCCCATTACTTTTGGGACACCCTATATAAACTTGGTTATTTAATAATGGATACATTATCACTTTTGGCATGGCGTTAAATGTGGCTTAGTCTCATAGTAGAGTTCACGTACGTCTTGCGTAAAGTAGTTTATGTCCAGTTTATATTGGCTGTAATTTTGTGCTTTTATATCATTAGTTTGGTACGACAAAATTAAGAGTGACTTACGGCCGAGTGATGAACGCGTTGTTAAATTTAGCAATGGACTTATCAATTGTTAAAAGTTAACAATGGTTTAGAATGTTTAACAAAACGTCATTGTCAGTGTTATTCAATGATTTTATTAGGCAACCTGTCAAAATCTGACATTTTGTTAAACATTCTAAGCCGTTGTTAACTTTTAACAATTGCTAAGTCCATTGCTAAATTTAACAACGCGATCATCACTCGGCCGTTAGTTTGTTATATGTATTTAGTACATTTTTTTACAGATTTCAAGGACTTAAAATGTCAACCGTTCATCTAATAGGTCATAGCATGGGGGCACAAATTGCTGCTTATAGTAGCCTAAAAGTGAGAGAAATAACTCAAGAATCAATTGGTAGGTGAGTTATAAGTCAAGTGAGTAAGTGCTTAATAGTTATTTTACAAACAAGGGTACTAATAATGGCGATTAATGATCGAGACTCGCGAGGTAAGTGTTGAGACCATAAATCGCCAATTAGTGCCCAAGTTAGTTACAATATTTTTTCGACGACCGTTTTGTTACTAAGTTGTAAAAGTAATATTTTTTTATTGATTTTTTAGGATGTATTTTTATGCTATGCAACCAACTTGACAGGTGTTTGTTCTGTGTATTTTTGGTTCTATACACTATAATCGTTTATTAATAGAAAATAATGCATCAATAGGGGCCATTTTATGATTATGCCAAAGATAATACTACTACAAATAGTATTATCTTTGATAATACCAAAGATAATACTACTACGGATAAGATAAACCATTCAATGCTATATTTTTGATACCCCTAATGGACTTTGGCTAACGCGAGCCGATGTCCATCGAGAGATTTTCGCGCTATGCATTTCAATCCTTGAACGAAACTTAAACACAACACAACCCGTTTAGCCGCCCGCTTTCGCTACTTCGTATTCCAAATAAGGTACAAGCGACAGACATTGGCAACGTCGCACATGGTTTCGTACCTCGTTTCGCTGGGGCAGGGGTTACCGACTTAATTTTATTCGCATTTACGGAAGCATTGATATCTCCGAACTGATTCAGAGCGCCCCATTTAAATGAACCATCTATCCGTAGTAGTATTATCTTTGATTATACTCATAAACGGTTAGAGAAAATAGTTTATTACGCGACTTTTAAGAAACCTTATTTCAACTTAACGGACAATATGGTATTCTACATTTAAAATAATATACCACGTGCAATAATATTTAATTTTTTAAACGTCCCAATTTAATATCTTTTTACATTATTTTACCGGCTTATCAAAATAAAGTCTGCACCATTCGTAGATTTGTTATTAATGCAGTTAAGTGAAGAAAGGATGCCCTGGATCTACCTGATCCCAAACATAGAATATTTTTTAAGAAACAGAAGCAAGAGAAGAAAAAGTAACTAAATAATTTAAAATTGAAATGAAGTAGAATTTAGTTCTCAAAAAATTTGTAAATGGAAAAGTATTAGTACAGAAGTTTTGTATATGTACTGATATTTTTGACTAAGAAAAAAAATATATACTGCCATTTAAGCAACCTTTTTTATAAATAAATAAATAAAAATAAAAATGCCTTTATTTTATCCTCGGCGAAGAGCAGCAATGCTGTTAACTTAACCGATGCCTTATGCTATTAATTTCTGGGATTTGAGATAAAAGAATTGTATTAGTTGCTTGGTCAAATAATAGTCTATGCTATATCAAAAAAATCTAAAAAACACGGTTTCTAATTTAAAGGACTGAAATTTCTGTTAGCAGTAAAAACAAAAGTTTAATTCCCAGTTAAAGTGTTATGGTGATTTGTTGACATTACGGAGAGAACCGAAGAAAAAAGCAGGCTATATCGCAAGGGTAGGGGGCAAAGAATTCTCGCAGATCATCTAGGTCAGTTGAATTGTGCTGAATATGAAATATGAGTATGACATAGTGACCATTAGTCCGGGAGGCCACCGCAAAGAAGCTGGCCAATAAGAGATACGCATGAAACAGTTTTTTTATATTACTATAAACTTAAAAAAAAACACACACACAAGAAATACCAAAAAAAAAACACAAAGATTTTGACTTTTTGATTTGTCAAGCTCGTCACAAATATATTACAAACGTAACAAGTGAAGATATGGCATGTCTACTTGCTCTTCAGGCCCCTGAAAGTAATGCTTGAATTAACGCACTTCCATCTGCGTCATTGGGAAATATATTAGGTAACAAAACATTTCATATTTCCATCGCTCTCAGACTTGGTCTGTCTGTGTGTGGACAGCACACCTGCGTTTGCTGCGAAAATGCTGACATTTATGGCCTTCATGGGTTAAGCTGCACAAAAAGCGCAGGGTGTTGTTCTAGATACAGTCAGATAAATGATCTTATCAAGAGAGCTCTGATTTTAGCTAAAAATCCTTCTGTTATAGAGCTTCTTGGAGTTTGCAGAAGCGATGAAAAATGTGTAGCTGGAATGGCATTAATTCCCTGGAAATATGGAAAACAATTACTTTGGGAGGCTACTTGCAGCCATACACTTGGGAAATCCTATCTTGATAAAACTTCTATTAGTAAGTGCGGCTGCTCATCTTGCCGCAAATACAAAACATTTAAAATATAAAGAACTTCAAGATCGCTTTATCTTCATTCTTTTAGCTGTGGAAATTTTGGTCCTTTGGGTGATGAGGCTAAGGGTTTTTTAAATGAAATTTGCAAAAAAATTCCATGCAAAAAATCTCAAAGTTTCATTATTCAAAGAATTGGTTTAGCTGTGCAACAGGATAGTGCAGCATCGGTACTAGGTACAATCCAGGAAGACCTAGGACTTAATCAAGTTTTTCATTTTTAAATATTGATTAAGTTATTTAGTTGAATATAGAATATTATAATTTGGTATTTATAACACAATTAAAAATATAAAAAACTATGAACTATAGTCTGTATATTCAAAGCCGCACTGGTGTCTCGGTTTCAGGTTTAAATTGCATTTTTTTACCTAGGAAAGAATTGTGAAAAATTGATTTTTTCAATATAACTCAAAACCTATTAATTAAAAAAAATGTTATCAAAATTTATGGCCTAATAAAACTACGTAATTTTTCTTTTATTAAACTATTTGTAGCCCTTTTAGTTTTTGAGATATTAACGACTTAAATTTAAAATAAATACGCAAATATCTCAAAAAGTAAAAAACTACGAAAAATTTATTAAACAAAATATATTCTCTTTAATAAGTTGATAAGGTGGTATATAAAGTAGTTAAAGACCAGATAACAATGTTTCAAATAATGACTGTATCTACCAAATTCTCTGCGAATGTGGTAAGGGATACATCGGGGAAACAAAACGACCACTCGAAGTTAGAGTTAAAGAACACAAAAAACATACGGAACGAGCTGAAACGTCGAGGCAGAGATTTCCGAACACGCTGGGTAAAAATACAATATTCGAAAGCAAAAACCATTCATAAAGAAACCCAGTGGAAGGAAAGAAAATTTAAAAAAGCTGTAATAATTGTAAACAACCAAAATGTATTAAGCAAGCAAGTATGGATATTCCGAATATCTAGCAGGCGTTGCTGAACCGTGAAAAGTCGGTCAAGCTTCGGTGAACAAGGGATGGCATATAAGTCGTAGCTTTTAAGAATAGTTTTTAGTTATCACTTAAAAACGGTTGAAGATACATCACTAACCGAAACGTTGTGTAACAATTAATAAATAGACAATGGAAGTCCAAAATTTTAGTGTTATTATAACTTATTATGTTCTGTTGCAAAACGTATTAAAAATATTAAAAACATATTTGGCAAACATGGTTAAGTAAATTTAGTTTACTACTTATAAAAGTAAATGTTTGTGTGTGGTGTTTTAGGCTAAATATTTTATATGGTTGTTTACCTACAATTGACAAGGCAATTATTTTTTTTTTAATTTTAAAATGTTTTTTGAGGATTTCTGGATTGGACCCAGCAGCACCACTTTACGAGTGGCCACACGTAGAATATCTTGACGAGGTTTTAGATCCTGGTGATGCGGATTTTGTTGATGTCATACATACCAATGGTAGAGGTTTAGGCATGATAACTCCAGCAGGACATGTGGACTATTATCCTAATGGGGGAGAACAACAACCAGGATGTGCATTTTGTAAGTTTAAATTTAATTGATAAAGTTTAAGTGAAACCATTAACCTTTATTTTGCTCTTCATCTCTTTATGAACTTTAAATAATTTCCAGTGGAGTAGTTTAAACATTTTTACCTTAAACAAATTTTAGCCCATTTAAAACAAAAATCAAAATTGTTTGTCTTGCCTTAAAATATAGTTTGAAGAAGTAAATCTGGTTGTGGATGTGAACATTTGATAATCTGAGACAAAAACCTTGCATTTTTCACACTAGTAACCTACTTTTACACCTGGTTTTATAGGTAAATTAAGTCGAGCAGTAAAATGGAAATATAGGTACAAATTTTATTTTTAACTTTGGAATTATTTTCTAATTGTCTACTTTAAACAGTTAAAAAAGATTTATTTTTTAATATATTTTCTTTGCATTGTTTATTTGTTTAATAGTTATAAAAGTAGCTCTATTTCTTGTTAAAGAAAGACCATTATGATGACACTATTCCAGAGAATGCTTTTTTGATATTTCTTTTTACTGCAGGTTTTTTTTATTTTAAAATTGTCTGATCATTTGCCTTGTCAATTAGTTTTTTGCTTAATTTAAGTTCTCTCATAACTACTTATCATAAATCAATGTAAACACTTTGGAAAAAAGATGTCATCGCTTAGTAGAGTGAAATCGTAAGTGATGCTAATTTTGTACTGTTATGTGGTTTAAACTTAATATGTTTATTTTCAAGCCTTTTTTATCAAACTTTATAAGTATTTTAAAAACAAATATTATAGAATATACGTATCAAAAGTACTTTTATATTGTTTCTATCGAAAATTTTTTACACTAATATAGTCGAGGCAATAAAGCACTGAAAAGGCCAGAAGTTTTCGATTTTTTCCGCAGGTCGGATCGGAATGCGGTTTTTTGCATTCGTTTGCAAAAATTATTTGTAAAATTCCCCCGTAATTTCCGGTATGTACAAACCAGAAATTGCATTCAACAAATGCATTTTCTAAGACGCATTTTGAGAGATTTAATAACTTTGTAAATAAGAGTCAGAACTGGCTAAAGTTGGTTACCCGACAGCCGACCTGGAACACAGGAACGCCGATAAATCCCATCTCCGTGAAACTCTCCCAAAATTTACGCGGGGAAGGAGAGAAACTCGGTGTCCGGAGGGTTTTTAGGTCGTTGAATTAAAATAGGCATCGGCAAACATCCCATGTTCCAACCTGACCCCCCCCTTTCCCAAAAAAAGGAAAAAAACTAAGGGGTTTTGTGCGAATTCAATTTTCATGTTGACAAGGCCTGAACCCCGGTCCCCGGGAACCTGGCCTTGGGTGCCATCTGCGAGAGTTTTCCTCGGCCCGGCCCGGCTGTTGCCTTCGTCAAGGTGAGGATCCTTCGAGCGGGGTCCGGAGGGTGTTCGCCGATGCCATATTTTAATTCAACGACCTAAAAACCCCCGGACGCCGAGTTTTTCTCCTTTCCCACGTGAATTTTGGGAGAGTTCCACGGAGATGACGTTCATCGGCGTTCCTGAGTTCCAGGTCGGCTGTCGGGTACCCGACTTGAGCCAGTTCTGACTCTTATTTACAAAGTTATCAAATCTTAAAATGCGTCTCAGAAAATGCATTTTTTGAATGCATTTTTGGCTGCAGCAATGCTATTTCCGGTTTGTACATCCCGAAAATTACAGGGGAATTTTACAAATAATTTTTGCAAGCAAATGCAAAAAACCGCATTCCGATCCGACCTCCGAAAAAAATCAAGAACTTTTGGCCCTTTTAGTGCTTCATTGCCTCGACTTATATCATATATAGCTATTTTTAGTTTTTTGTTGGCTATTATACAACTAATTTTTTTTATTAAAGAAGTTTTAACTTTAATTTATTATTAAAAATTATTCGTTGTGTTTATTTATACGTACGAAATCTGGCCGCCTAAATCTGCAGGTAATTGTTTTTATAAATAATACGTATACATAAGAGTAAAATGGATTACAGCAGGGTTGTCTGGCGGCAATTACCATTAATTAAATATACCGGGTGATTAAGAAGCATAGCACACTCTCTTTATTTTCTGCAAGATAGAAAAAAAACTTAGGGATATCATATAATGTCAAGTTTGACGTTTTTCGACAAGTTCCTTGACCTTCGGTGACTTCCAGTTATAACGGAAACAGTCTCAACTTTTAATTTTCAAATGAGACATTCTATATTTTTAACTTTCTGGGAATATTCTGTGTCTAACGGTACACATTTATTAACTTAAAAAAAGCTGTTAAAATTTGACAAATGGATATCGTTAGACGCAATATGTCCGGAATCCCAAAATGTAATAATATATGTGGCGTCTCATTTGAAAATTAAAAGTTGACGTCGGAAGTTGATTGGAAGTCATCGGAAAACAGTCATCCACTCTACTTTCATGTATTTATATAAATATTAGGTTTTATTAAAACAATATAGATACCTACAGATTCAAGCAGCCGGATCTTAGACTATTACTGCAATAAAATATTGTTAGAATTAGAGGCACGATAAAAATCGAACAGACAGATTTTTAAGTATAGAAAAAGATGTTTGATATAAAAATGATTGTTTTTCTTTATATTGCCTTTTAAAATTATCAGTAAAAAAATATCGCATTAAAAAATGAGAAAATATAGGCAACTTCAACTTTTTTAAATAGGACACCCTGTATATTATGCGCTACAACAAAAGATCTTTTGTTTTTGATTTCAAGTATCTATATATACATTGGTGATATTTGGGTAAACCATTTTAATATATTTTAGCTTAAAATATAAATAAATTGCCAAAAAGTTTCTTATTAGTATCAAGAAAGCCATGGAAACAATAAAATTGTTATGTTGCTGAATTCGGTGAGGGTTTTTTCTGGATCAATAATGTTTATTTTTGCAATTAAACATTCTTGCTATAGTAAAGGAAGACTTATCGGTAAATAGAGTGTGTTTAAAAACTTTGGATTCTGCTGCATAAACCTAGCAATTTTCAAGGCATAGTCAGGTCGGGCCTGCATGTTTGTTCAAAAAGATTCTGGACGGACATAAATTATTAAGGATAAAATTTGTAAAATTTTAAGGTAGGTAAATTTTATAATCGGTTTTATTAAGTTCAGATGCCGCATTAAAAATTGATATTTTAGGATTTTCTAAAATCACTAAAATTAGTTAGAATTAGTCAAATAGAAAATGTATAATAATTATTCTGGAAAAAAAACAAGGATATTGAAATTTTTGTTTTCATTTCGTGCCACACTTTTTTAAAAAATTTTGTTTTTTCTACAATTATTTAAATTATATTTATATATATATATATATATATATATATATATATATATTTTATATATATATATATATATATATTAATTTTATATATATATAATTTTATATATATATATATAAAATTTTTTATATATATATAATATATATATATAATATATTTTAATAAAAATATATATATATAGATATATATATATTCCTTTGCACTGTCGTCACAATATTGTGGCCCTAAAAAAGACGCACAATAGCAATTTTTTGTTCTTCTGAATAGCCCTTTGACAAGAAAGCAATAGAAATTATTCATAATATTTAGGACGATAAACTTTTTTTTAACTTTTTGCAATATTGAGACGTCAAATTTATTACAACAATTTTATTGTTTTTATGGTTTTCTTGATACTAACATGATTTTTTAAAAATGTATTTATAATTTAAGCTAAAATATCCCGTAAATGGTTCACTTAAACATTATCAATAAATATATATTTAAAATCAAAAAAATATATTTTTTGCTATATTTTATTTTTTTCATTTTTTTGAGCGATATTTTTTACTGATAATTTTAAAAGATAATATGAAAAAAAACCTACAATTCTTATAAAGAACAACACAAAGACCCTGTATACAAATAAATACACACCTTCCTGTCCCTTTAAAACATTAACAATGCCAAATAAACCCTGTTAAAAGTTTGTCAAAAAAAACAAAAAATATATTAATAAGATATATTATTTT
>JAHBCN010013817.1:0-23679 GCA_019359885.1 Listronotus oregonensis
GATTAAGTAGGATTTTAATGCTTAAATGATGGATGGAAATATGAAATGTAGTATACTACAAAATATTATTAAATAATACCATTAAGTACTGTGTTCTTTTCTTCCGTATCAAAATGTAAAAATTTCAGTTGTATTTTATTTAATTGTTGCAATTGTAAATGTATTTTAGTGTTGTAGTTGTGAAACAAATAAAGTTTAGTTTTTTAGCAATAAACCTGTATTCACATTTTTTACATAAAATAATTCATTTTATTGCCAAAGTGGAAAATTTTGCTATTATTCTGCAATATCAAGATGCTGTATGGTCCATAAGTAAATAAATAACTAGTTTTTAAAAGTAACTTAATTAGTTTTTAAAATAAAATAAATTAAGGATTAATAGACAAGTTTATATATTTATGAAGTAATACAAAAACACCGTCATAAATTCCAAAAAAAAGGTTAATTTTTCTATGGCTTTCAGTATCTGATTTGGAGTTGGATATTTTGTAATCTTACAAAGATCTTCAAGATAGCTTGTAAAAGCCCATTTCTGATCCTGCACTTACAGAAAAGCTTCCTTCCTGTCTTTCTTCTATAGGTATTTTCACGGCTTCTGCTTAGACGAGTTGGCCAGTATAATTCCTTTTCTGGCAGCTCCCAACAGAGCAACACGTAGTGCAACTTTTATGCATCTTTTAACAGTTCAGCTAAAGAGGCCCCGAACTTCCCGCTTTCTTCGTTCCTTCATCCCTAGAGTGTCAAGACTATGGAACCTGCTACCTGCAGAATTTATGTCTCTTGTAAATATACTCCCTCTTACCACACTTCAGCCACCCACGGGGCCTTCATACTAGGCTTCAGCCTTCGCGGACTGTTCCAAGATAAAAAAATAATTAAAAACCCCAAACTTCTTTATTTGCTCATAAAATTTTTTTAAACGTCGTAATATAGGTGGGTATTATTAAAGAAAAAAAGGTGTTAATAATTCAATATCGTGTTTTAAAAATAGAGTAAGTACTCATAATTATAACAAATTAGCAATCATCAGTATTTTCTACATTTTAATTTTTTTCTCATTTTTTAAAATATTTAATATAGTAGATACCATTGAAAAGGTACGCCATCGTCGTGTTGTTGTTTTAATTTTTAATTTCAATACTTAATTACATTACTTTTTTT
The DNA here is from genome assembly GCA_019359885.1 of Listronotus oregonensis. Classification (NCBI taxonomy): domain Eukaryota; kingdom Metazoa; phylum Arthropoda; class Insecta; order Coleoptera; family Curculionidae; genus Listronotus; species Listronotus oregonensis. The sequence goes on from JAHBCN010013817.1 coordinate 1,162, forward strand.
TTTAAATATAAATTTTGCTCGTCGGTATAAAAGCAGTTTTTCGTTTCCACCTCAATTCTACGCCACTGTCCGGCATAAAATCGAACATGGCCGAAATGGGCCCTTCTTGACGTCACACAAGAGTTTTTCAATATGGCGGATGTCATAACCCCTTTAGATTAATAAACTCTGAGAGTAATTACTCTCGCCTTCTCTAGTTCATTCATTTTCCAAAATTAAAAAAAGTAAGGTAATATAATTTTGAAATGTGTGACAGATAACAATTTGTCAAGTAAGGTATATTTCCAGGTGATCCCGGTACGCAAAAGCCAACATCACACTGGGAAAAATTAGGTGTACGAGATTTTAATTCCGTCACTGTACATACAATAATTACAGTAAAATTTTCGTTCAAGTAGAGATGTTTCGAGAAATAAAAAAAAATTATTAATGCAACTGCACATTTAAACGTGAATTTTAATTCCTAACATCTTTTCATACTAAAAATTTTTGATATTGTAAAATATAAATTTGATCCGTAAGGGCCAGTCGTCAGGAAGTACAACCTGAACTCATGTGTGATGTGGTAGGGAGTGGAGGGGCAAAGTGACTATGTGGTCAATAAGGGTAGTTTTTACGTGTTACTTCTTATGAAAAAATTCAAGGTCCAATCTGAAATTCTGGTGCCATTTCATTAGTTTAAAAAACATAATTAAAAGTTAAATTACAAAATCCAAGCAGTTGTTGAGACTCGAACCCGAACCACCGGTGTGGGATTAGATCACTAGACCACAGTCGTTTCTTGTAGCAAACAACAAAGAAACGGTCAGCTACGTCATCCAGAATATGGAACTTGGTTACAGTTAGATAAAAATGACCTCACACATCATCGTATAAACAGAATTCAACCACTAAGACATACCAAGCGAATTAAAAAAATATTTATTTTATTATTTCATAAAACTTTTACTTCTGTTAAAAAATGTTGGTGCCCATAAACAACTTAGTAAAAAAAATATTAATTTGAAAAACCAAAGGATAAACGACCCATTATCACTAAAAAGGAGATGCCCACAATATACATACAAATATAATCTATATCTAATCTGATTTTAATCTTAATACTTTAAACCACATTTTGTATAATTTCAATTAAAAATTACCTTTTTCTATTGGCTCATAACTTTTTTTCTAAACGTATATCGGAATCTGTGGTTAAGACAACAAATGACTTAAAAAGAAAAGGAAAATTCTCGGCAAAAGAAGCCCAATTTCTCGTCTCGTCTTGTTTCGTAATTAAGGGAAAAATAAGTCTCTCTCTCTATCTCTCTCTCTCTCTTTTTGATGTATAATTACCGTACGCCAAAGCTTGGACGGATCATTTAAAACAGTAATCGATTTATGGATCTGGGTCCTCGTAAAGGAATCGAATCACCGATACGAATGAGGGTCCCTTTTTTTAAAAAAAGAATCGAATCCAGGGAATCGATTCTTATTTGTCGGATTACAAATCCGAATCATCTGTAGTTTTTATACTTAGAAATGGTAACTAAGATACGAATGATACCACATAATCCAGATGATCAATCAAGCGTCAAAGATTTTAGCATAGAGCCCGAGCCGCAAAATATTATTTAAGCCTTATTTTAAAGTGTTGTAACTATTAGCCAAATTAGCTTTTTGTAAATATTCTTCAAATATGTTATTTTTAAAAGCAACATGAAACCACCCTTAAATGGAACATTTTTTTGAACTGTATTCCAAAACTTGCGATGCTAGATGTTCATAAGGTTTTTAAATGTGATTCTTGAGATAATCTTAAGCAACTTATAAATGGGACGTCCTATTGTAATTTTACAGGAAGTTTCACAAGGCCCTTAGGGTTATCCCGAGAATAACATCATAAACAATTATTAATATCGAGCAATCAAAACTTTTAAGATCGAATGGAAGTAAAATTTATGCCCGTTTTTGGGTACCACACTCTTTGGTTACGAAAAAAAAGTTTCATTTTAATGTTATTTCTCTGGACCCGTAAAACAACATATTATGGTTACAAATCCTTATTTATAGATCTTAACAGGCAAATGTTCCAAAATTCTTCGTCTTTATTTCCAAAAATTAATGTGATGCTAATTAAGAATCATAGGTAAAAATTTGGAAATTAAAAGGAAATTCAAAATTGTGGATTTTGGTATTCATAAACCTATTTGCCTCAGATTAAGGAGATACGGATTTAAAAGGGTGCTTAAATCTGGAACTTAAAAATCATAGGTTAAAATTTGAAATGGCGTATTTAATATAGCGGATTTTAGTATTTATAAACCGATTTTTTTCAAATTAAAAATATAAGGAATCAAATTCGGATCATATTTATAAAAAGAAATCGAGTTCAGCCGTCGAATCCTTAAAAATAAATTGATTTTTGGATCCGATTCCAAAAGGATTCGATTTCTACCCAGTTCTGCCGTACGCGCAAACACATACAATCACACAGTAGATTTACTTTAGCAATTATAATTCCCAATTTGGTCTAAACTGGATTTCGCATTATCTTGTTATTAGGAGACAAATAAATTGTCTACATAAATACATGAAAAAACAAAAAAATAACTTGCATTTTTGTAATCTGAACCCTAAAAACTTAAACATAATTTTTATAATGATATTTGAAATTTTAAATAAATATTTAGTTATTCATCGTCCTATATTTAAATTACATTTACCAATGAAATACCTTAATTAAGGTCTAGCAATATATTTATGTATTACATCTAAAGATATAATCGTTTTCTAATATTACTTGTTTTCTTAAAAATGAATTATTTTACATTAGTAATAGTAAACCCATTAAAGTATTATTGGCCCTATATTTGTATTAAAAAATTGCAACAAAAAACTATAGGATAAGAATTGACACCTTTGGGCTGGATTTAGTGCTTGATCGACAGTCAGAGCTACCATCAGTGAAACGTAGCTATATATCAATGAAAATGTATGACTAACTGTACAGGGTGTCCAATTTTTGTTGTCATTATGGGGTTTCTCCGTTGCTAAGGGAGATACAAGGTTGCCGTTTACGCAAGTCTGGGCTACTTTTTCGAAAAACAAAAGATGCCACAATTAGAATTTTTTTAGCCCCCTTTGTTCTTGAGCTACAAGGTAAAATTGAAAATTTACACTTTCAGAGAACACCTCGTATCTCAGCTCCCTGATTACCTATCGAAAAGATAAAAAAATACTCTTATAGAACTTTTTACGTTTAAATTGGCGGCGGGCTCGACTTTATTTTCAGAACTACTGTTTTTTATGTTATTGCCCTATTTTTGCCATTATAATGATAAATAATAATTGCGACTTTTATATCTTGTCAAAAACCTCACAAATATAAAAATTTGGTCTGTTATTTTTTTAGTTGGCCGTGATTTATATTCACAAAATTCACAAAGTTCTCAAAACATTTTATATAGTCTATTTTTATGGTAGAAAAAAGAATATACTGAAAGCTAGATACTAAAATTAAATTAAATAAAATATTGCACAATTGTTTTTGAAAATTTATAAAATTTGATAGTCTAATCCCAGTAGGTAAGCCACGGAAACAAAAAAAAATGAAATTGTTATATTTACAGTTGTCAACATCGCTATCACACTAGGGCCGAGTGATGATCGCGTTGTTAAATTTAGCAATGGACTTAGCAATTGTTTAAGGTTAACAACGATTTAGAATGTTTAACAAAACGTCATTGTCAGTGTTATTCAATCATTTTAGTAGGCAAGCTGTCAAAACCTGACATTTCGTTAAACATTCTAAGCCGTTGTTGACTTTTAACAATTGCTAAGTTCATTTCTAAATTTAACAACGCGTTCATCACTCGGCCGTAAGGGTATTTCTTCCAGTTTTAATATTAAAGAATGGCTGCAAATGAAGAATTTAAGAATTTTGAATATTATAATAAACTTACTTTTACATAGAGTGACACGCAAATATTAACGCAGCAGACGAACTTTATAGAAACAAGTATTTCTTTTAGTTACACGAACCCTTTTAACAAATCTGGGATTTTAAACTTCTAGGGCCGGGGTTTGTACGAAGCGAAAAGACCACGAGAACCTTTCTATCAGCCGACCAAAAAATTTTGCAGAGTCAACGAAAAGGGCTGCGAGTCCAGGGCTGTCAACATACGATGCCCTTAAAACAAAAATTAAAATCAAACCACAGAAATTTAAATAAAACACCCAAAACGTTTTTTAAAAATTTTCCAACCAAAAACCCGGGGTTTTTTATTAAAAAAAATTTTTAAAATTTTTAAAAAATCATTTCGAAAAACAAAAAAAAAAAAACTATTATATAGTAGCTAAGAATACAAAAACTACTTAAATATTTAAATATAAATACAAACTCCCTTAACCCCCAAAAGGGTTTAGGAATTAACTATGGGTCTACGTAATAACCCCGAAGATGTCTTTACCGTAACATCCGAGTATGACCGTCACTGCCCGTTTTTTTTTCACCCAAGGCCAAAATTCCATTTCCAAAAAGGGGTTTAGAATCGTGTTTAATAAAATACCAACGTATCAGTTTTTTTTGTAAGGGGGTCCATCCATTTAAAATCCTTTTTAATGTTTTAAATAATCAACTTTCCCCGTTTCCAAAAGTCAGGATCATGTATCGTTAAAAATGCCAACGTTAAATTTTTTAGTTTCGAGACAAATTGTCATTTGAAAATTAATTTAAAAGGGTTTTAAAATTAAAAAAATGACTAGGGAGTAACTTTTGCAAGATCATTGGGGCGCCCGTGCAACAATGGTCTGGAATTAAATAATAATTTGGGTAATGACTGTGTTAAGTTTTTCTAGGTCCCAAAAATTTTTTACCGACCGCCTTAAATAAATGTGATTAAACGATTTAACACCTGCCAGACCTTAAAATGAGGTCCACCGGGAGAAAAAGGCCATAAAATCAAAAAAGGGGTCAAAGCAAAAACAACATTTCCATAAGTTGACAATTTGCTCCAACAAAGTTGCCACAGTCTTTTGTACACATCAGTGACTCTCCTCTGCGGGAAAATAAAAAAAAAAAACAAGCAAAAAAAAAGCATCTGATGAAAAGGGCAAACAAAGCCCCAAAGGGGTGTATGGCTTTAGTGGAGTAATACAAACACACACATAAAGCTTTTTTGGACTTACTACCTCGATATTTGATAGTGATAAGAAACGAACAGTAATTGATAGCTCCCGGGGCAGGCTTTTATTTGCGATACTCTAAAGAGAGTAGATCATATGGGGAACATGATTGGTCCCCGGACAAAACACTCTTTTGAAAATACAATGTTGAATATCTCGACGAGCCGACAAAATCAATCCGCAAACAGTAGTAAAAAAAAAGCTTTCCCGAAACCGGAATGTAATATCTTCATGTATATCCAATAATTAATTCTGAAAAGGCGATGACTACGAGGTAACAAAGGGAATTTTGGTCAAACGGCAAATCAGAATGCCCTTCGGCAACTCGAATTTCTTCCATCAATAGAGCAACTTTTTGATTTCCCTAATTGTTGTCTTTCGAAATTTGATCAAAAATCTCGAAACTATAAAGTTCCCACATGCTTGCCCGGATGAAACTTGATTAAGGTCAGCCTTTTACCGGGAAGTCTGTGACTGGGAAGTATTTTCGACACATTTTTGTATTTTGTATACGACCAAATTAAATTTTGGCCCATTTGAAATTTATTTAAGCCAATCAAAAGAAATCTTCAATATTTAACATCAAGTAACAATTTTCTTCGAACATCCTTCATTTCAGAATCAACAAAAATGTCACTGATTCAGCCATTGATCCCGATAACGACAACAGATGGTCCAGAACATGGGGGAAGGGAAAAAAAAAATTGTTTTGGTTTTTGACCTAGATGCACAGTCAGCTGGGTTAAACTCACGAACGGGGAAAAAATGCGAATATGACACGCGGTGCATTTCCATCTATGAGGTGAAAAATTTAAAACCATTTTAAAAAACTATTCGGAAAATCACACCAAGCAAAAATGTTATAAAGAAAGTCATCCACAGCAAACGAAAATTCATCAATTTTTGCGCCGCATGGTTGAAGAGACGGTTTAATGAGGCACGATTTTGCACAGGCAAAATATATCCCGTAACAGTTTGCAGCTGCCTTGGCTCCCCATTTGGGGGGGATCGAACTGCAGATCCAAATGAAAGTAAATTTAGGTAATTTGACGAGGTAAACAAAATGACGCCATCGAAAGTTCCTTTTAATCTGATTCCAACTATCGACTAGATTTGGGAAAAAACATCATCCAATCCATTTTCTGATAACATTTGTAAAAAATGTTTGAAAACAAAGTAATAGGCAAAATGCTAAGGATCAATGTTCTAGCAATTTCAAAGTGTTTCTTACAAGGTCTAAACAAGGTTTATAATTATAGAAAAAAAAGTCGGACGGGTTCATTACCTTACCTAATAAAAAGGGTGGTTGATCTAGGCCAAAATCAGGCGAAATTTGTCTGTCACTTTCTGCAAAAGAACTCAATAAATCGATATGTCTGGCCCCCTTTTAAAGCACCTTTTATTAAAGGCAAAATTTAAATCGTTGATACGACAAAGCCCTTTACTTACGGAATCCCAAATATCCATGTCATCCATAACAAGATCGCTGCAAATGCGGGCATTGGGGAAAAATACTGAACAGCCCCAACTCTTGTGAAATTCTCAAGGCCAAATAAAAGGGGACAGACGATTTAATAACGTATTCAAAAGAAAATTTCTCTAACAAACGCGAATTTAACCAACGATCGGTGATAATTTCGTGTTCGGAAAAAAAATAGATTTGACGATAGATCTGTTATATCCCGGGGACTATAATATTATGCAAAGAACAACTGATGTTTAAAATCTTGTAGCTTAGGACTGAAAACGAATCTTGCGAATCATTTTGGGTTCTTGGAAAAAGCATCAAAAACTTTCCCCTTAAATTTGGTAGTGATTCCGCTTTTCCCTGTGAGGGGTGTAATAGCACCCTTTTTGACTCAGACTCAGGAACAATGTCATACATTGATCTAAATAATCCTTTATAATTCCATAAAGAATTGTATCAGGAAAGGATTTTTATTATCTATTTTCCAATGCAAAAAGCAGCGTCAAGCGAATCATATGAGTTTTAATGTCAGGAGCGGGTGCTTAAATAACCGCAACAATAATCTGCACCGATCACAGGTCTGGAAAGCTGTCTCCACAAAATATTTTTTCACATTTAACATCTTCAAAGATAGTAGAACTTAAGCACGACTTGTTTCACCTCCCAGAACTTCTGCAATAATGTTTTCTACCAACGACAGTACAAAACGATGAACGAGTGGCCGCTCTGGGTTCTGCTTTCCTGCTGCAACAACCAACCAAAAGAAGCAGAATCAAGCAGTAACTTGACCTCTGGGTGCCAGGAAGCAAAATCTGCAAGAAATAATTCCAAACGCTAATGGATTAGTTGAATAGCACATCATTAATTTTAAATTTTTAATATGTATGCGACCAATCGTTAATCTAATCTGAATTGATAAATATCCACACATCTTCAACAAACCCAATTTAGCTAAACAACCGGATTTAAACTGCCAACGGGTTTATAATGCAGTATCATGGGAGACATTTAAACCAGAACTACAGATGTGATCTGCAGGATGAAATCCTAAATGATTATTCGCTAATGAAGTTTCCTTGACTCGCCCTATCCACCCAAGCACTTGAATTATTAAAATGACCTCGTCTTTAATTTAACCAAAGCAGTCGACAGTAGCTTTCGTTGTGGAGCCATTGACTGCATACAAAACTTCTGGGTATTACTGGTTCTTGAGGGGTACTACGGGTAAGTTTATCTGGGCCGTATGGCACGGGAGTGTGATTAGTGACTTATTGCTTTTTAAAATAAAAGCGTATGATGGCTGAATTTACAAATAAGACAATAAAGTGGAGGGAGCAATCCTTGGCTCTGCCTGGGACGAGAAAAGCAATTTCAAACAAAATTTGTTTGTTTAGCCTCTGTCCTCTTTAACCCAGGGTTTTTGATAAATTTGGGACATTTCGACAAAAAATGTGAGTTTTTACACAAGCCATTTTGGCATTTTGTAAGTGGAAAGATATTTTCCGATTTTGTGAAGCTGTAAAAAACGACGACGATCGAGAGTTAAATGGCTTAGAAAAGATTTTAATCCTGGCATACAATACACACAGTCTAAAGCTTTACGATGATTCTCCAAAAATATCAAAAATGTTTATATGTAGTATAAAGTATTATCACTATCTTCAAAAATTCAAAATTAGTACGAATTTGATTTAATTTACATTTTGCAATAAAGATTAAACAGAATAAAATCCAGTATTTATCAAATTCTATTACAGTTAATATCGACAAATTTTCGAGAAAGCATTTTTATAAATTTCTTAAATCATTTGCATTGTTTAAAAAAACAAAAATCATTATTGAATTCTACTTACTTGTGGCTAATAAAGGTTATTTTCATACCTCTTTCTGAATCATCAACAATTTGACATTTGACTCTGATAAAGTACAATAGTTTAACTAAATTAAAAGGGTTCTTTTTTTTTCTAAATACACGATAAAAGTGCAGGGAAACTTTCACTCATCTGAAAGAACAACATTTGTATGAATTTGATGATGAGTTAAAGGTCAAGAATTTCTGGGCTGATTTTGGATCCACTAATTTTCCTATTATAATATTGAAATTTTGACAGCGTCTTACATGTGACTGAGGTTGCCAAAGTTCTACGCTCCGTCTGCAACAGATGTGTGTTGCAGGGATGTGAGTGAGAATAAATATCAGAAAAAAGTATTCATCCACCTGTTCCATACTTTACATCAATTCCGTATTAGAAGTTCTATCTGCCAAACTAAAATCATTATGTAATTCGCTGAGCTCATAATAATTACCAGAGCTATACGTTACGTCATACTCTGAGGGGAAATCTGTGAAGTTTTGAAGGATCTGTTTGCAGAGACTACAGACTCTTTTAAGTTCTGTAATTGGATTGTGGTTTTCTATTAACTAGTAAGTTTTTCTGTTGCTTTATCAGTTTCCAAAGATTTTAAATAATTACTTTACAAAAATCAAAATAAAATCAAGTACAATTACCATTTACCTTAATATAATTAATTATAATCAATGTGCCCCAGTTTCTGTCACTGCAGTAAACAACACAATATGTTTCACTATTTTTAGCAAATAACAAAGGTCCGATATATGCATTTATTTGAAGAATTGCTTATAGTAGCGACAGAGTACAACAAACCAGTGACCAGTAGCATTGCAAGCTCAGGATCCAATTTTTAAAGCGCATGCGCAAGAAATATGATTGCTATCCGCCGTAGAAGATATATCACAATACAATAGTTTACAGCATTAGGAGATCTGTGTTCAGTCTTTCATTTGTTATGAAGTGAAGTCGTCTTTTTGTTCAGTATTGTTTTAAAACTTTACATTTATTTTTATTGCCTGGAACATTTTTCTTGCATATCTTGTTCAGTAGAGATCTGGAGATGGATCTTTGTTTTTCTCTCTCAAAACACGAGCAGTAAGTACAAGAGCACATGTTCTATTATAGTGGAAAGTATTTGTTATTATTTTATTTAGTCATATCATCAAACCAATTAAACGTAGAGTTTGAAAATTTAAGGTATATTTATCTGTAAGCACAATCACCTGAACCTCATGCAGAATTGGGTAATTATCTGCGAAAGTGGACGCCACGCCGATTTTGATAGGGTATACGGTTTTTGGGGCTGCTGATCACGAATCTGAAAAGAAAATTTTCAGCGACGTTTCGTTTTTATTCATCATCAAGTGAAACACATTTTACTAATTCCCCCCTTCTTTTCGTACAAATTCAGTTTTACCCCAATTGGAACATATTTAATAAACACCCTTTAAAACCTTGTATTTTTTACTAATTATTTTACACCTTTTTCCATTAAACTGCTGCTTTCAAGAGTTCAAAAAGTAGTGTATACGTGTTGCGACTTAGTCTATGAAGGCGACGGTTGAAATTGGGGTTTTGCAACTAAGAAAGGTGTAAAATAAGCATAAAGGTGTTTGTAAAGCCATGTATGCAGTGTATAAACAAGAGAATTTTGTGCAGAAAGGAGAATAGTGTAAATAAAGGAGTTAGTTTGATTTTAAACTTTGATGATGAATATTCCGAAAACGAGAAACGTCGCCGAAAAAAAAATTCTTTCAGATTCGTGATCCAGTGCCCCAAAAAAACCTCCGTATGCCAATTTGGCTGGCGTCCTGGACAATTACCAAATTATGGCCATCCACTATAATATCTAATTTGGCAACCCCTTTTAAGGTTTCAAGGTAAAAATACATCTTGGTCAGAAATATGGTAGCCATTCTAATTTTACCTTCTAAATAAAGGGGGTTCATACAGCCACCTTCAAATTACACAACAGTTGAACATAGTCTGGTCTGAACGCATAAAATTTTAAAATCGCAAAGGTGAGAAATGGTTTAGAGAATTGAAAGGCTTTTTCATAAATCTTTTTTAATTTTAAAATATGTAATTGCGGACCAAAGAAAATAAATAGTTATTATGGTTCGCAAATTATAATTTATTAAATATTCCATTTCAAATTTCTTCTTTATTATTGGCAGCTTTATTTAGAACGCTTTCGCGGATTTCAGCACGCGAAGTGTGTCTGCGTGTCACGTCTGGCAGATCGATGGAGCCACTCTATCAAGGTGCCGACAGTTTTTATATCCACTTCTCGTCAGTTTGTTGGCTCTGGTAAACGTCATGAAGCTATTTAGTAAACGTTAAAGTCGCTAAAAACAAGCGGCAATCTAAACGACAATATAAATTTTAAAATCACGCATTTTATCTAAGTAAAAAACTAAAAAACAACACGATTAACAAAAATAGTTTCCAAAATTATTTAAATGCATAGATTAAAATCATTTATTTTCTAACCATCGGCGAAAATTTGATGAATTTTTTTTTTTGTATACCATCTCGACCTGCGATATGCCAAAAAGGTGGGCAAGTGTGCGAACTATTTCGAGATAGTTGACCAACAAGTGCGTACGAATGAGGAAACGATGTTGTCATCAGCGAAAATTCATCTGAAAACATTAACTAAACTTATTGAGCTAGAGTTGAGCCATAGGTTAGAAAAACCAAAGTTAACTATCATTTAACACTGTTAAACTCAAAATGGCTAACTTAACGGGTTTTTAAACTACAAAATTTCATTATTACCTGCTTTTTAATTTTTAAATGTAAAACGAAGCTTATTCGGATCAAATCCGGCTCAAAGGACCAATAAATGTTGCATAAGGTGGTGGTGTGGAAGATGTTAAAGTGGACTGTGTTATTATTTATTTGAGGCACACCTACCATGAAACATTTTTAAGTAAGGAAACGACAAATACAAAATGGCGAACGAGTGAAGCAGAGGAAAACACCGGGTCGGCGTACAACGTTTCCACTTGATGCCTACCAACCGAAAATTAAAATCAAACCACGAAATTTAAACTAAAAACGTCTTGCATTAATAGTGAGGTTTTGACATCTCAAGATGTATCATAAAAATTAGCAGTATTATAATAGCAAATAGGTAATCTAATGACGCAATAAATGAGTGTTCATTTAAAAAAATCATCATTTCTGGTCGTATCTCCAAAAGAGTAATAAGCTCTAAAAAAGTCAGAGCTACGCCGCTGAAATATACGAAAAAGTTCTATTAAGGACGTTTTTAATCTTTTCAATAGGTAATCCAAGCTAGAATTTTGAGTATTCTCTAGGTATAGTATATTTAATACCAATAGCTTAAAAACAAAGAGCTAGGAAAATTCTGATTTGCTTTCTTTGGCTTTCTCGAAAAACAATATGAGGTTTGCGTAAACGGCAACCTTGTATCTCCCCTAGCAACGAAGAAACCCCATAATGACAACGAAAAGGTGACACCTTGTACGGTGCAGACCTGATAGACTGCTACGCGCTTTGCACTGTGGCTGATTAGCCATACGTAGCCGGCCCGGACGCGCCGGGGTTCGGAGCCTGCCACCCATCTGGGCGCTGGGCTTTTGAAGAGGAAATTTCGGTATATTAAAGTATTTTCCTTGCACAGAATGTCAGTGTGCATAGCTCATGTGTGTAATAAAGTTTTATATTAGCTCCCCAGTTTCTATAAACAAAATGATACTGTAACTAGATTCATAATAACTGGACGGGAAATACCATTTTGGGACATAAAAATTATAATTTCAAGGTTTTTATCTGCACTCTAATGGTGATGGCACCTAAGAATTAAATTATTTAGTGCTTTACTTTTAATGTGCGAAACCATATATCTGTGTTATTAAGTTTAAATAAGGAGGAGCATTTGGGGGACTAAGACTAGAAAATTATTATTGAAGCTAAAATCCTTTCCTATAAGTAGTTTAAATAACATTATAGTATTTATTTCTTTGTATAGTTTGTTTACGATAACTGGTAACTAATAAATTAAAATAAATTAATAATTTTAATTTAGTATATTTTAGGTTACACACCGATTTTGAATGAATTGTAGTTAATTAGTGTAGTTAAACATAGTTTAGGATTCATTTTTAAAAGAACTGCTTTATTTATTAGTATTGTAAATTCACACTTGTAATATGTGCGTCGTTAGTGGAAATTAATTAATGGTCATTATAACAAACTTACTTCAGGGCGTTTTGGTGTCCAATAGTCAAAAAATTTAGCTTTAGATTTGGTATAGCTAGTTTACATTTATTAGTGACTAACACATGTTCTGGTGAACAAAATAAAAATAATGAAATTATTTATCTATATCATAAACAAGCAATAGTCAAAGATCTCAAGAATACATAATAACAGAAAAAGGCATGTTAAAGTTTAACCCTTAACTAATACATGTAGTTATAAAATGTCAAGCAAATACATTTTAATAAATGTATTTAAATTTAAATCTAATAAAAAATTAAAAATATATATATAATAAAAATAGGAAACTACATACATCTTTATACCTCCTTTTAAGGGTTTATTGGTGCGAAGTATTCCATAACAGCTATTACAATTATAGTTATTATTTTATTAAATTGCTAAATCAATTCATAAGTCTTATCTAGAAATGCCAGTTTTGCTCTCAATAAGAAGGCTTTTCTCTTGTCATGATATCCCTCCTACAAAACCACAAATGTAGACTTCTCTCAAGACATCTCAGCCATTTGGCCAATACACGTAAAACCTACAAAGAGCAAGGACAAAATGAGTTCTGATTTCTTAAAGTCAAATATTGGAAGCAAAATTAACAATTTAAAGGAGAATACAAGGGCCTCGACTTCGAGAGTTTCTAAAGCCTTACGGACAACAATAATAGCCCACGATTACTGATCGATGATTTTTTTAAGTTTATTACAGAAAACTAATAACGTGTTCCTTAAATGTCAGCACTGTTAAGCCTAAAGATCACAAAAGAAAGTCTTCACGAGCAAATTGCTGACAATAATCTTCACTTGCAGAAGGTTATTATCTGCTCTTGCATCTTTACCCATAAATGAGATTATAGAACATCTTTTTACGTTAAAAAACAGATTGGGCTTACTGACATTCAAGCTGTAAATCTATTAATAGAGTTCTTATAAGGAAAAAAGCTAAATATACATATGGTGTCGTCCGTATCACCTGACCATGTCGCAATATTGCATAGTTCCCGATAGATCGGCCGTATGAGAATAAAAATAAAAGCCCCGTAACCCCTGTGAATAACACAGTTCTAATTGATTCGATGAGCATCACACCGCCAACGCTCGGTCCAGGAATTGCTAAAGCAATCGTTTTAGCAAAAAAGGCAATATATTAAAGATTAGCTAAAAAGCTGGAGTGGTAGATTATCGAAAGCCCAGGTCTCAAATAGGCCCATGCCACTTCATTAAAGTCCTCCAAATCGGAGTCCACAGCCTCTAACATAACTGCAGAGTAACATCATCTTTATTATCAAGGAAAAATTTTTATATGTTTTCAAATATGATATTCATTACCAACAATTTTTAAGGTAATTTAGACCGAAATACACAGTTTTTATAACGACTTGAAGATTTGGGAATCAGGTTAAACCCAAGATAATACTACTACCGAATAGATGGTTCTAACTTTCATTTAAATGGGGCGTTTTGAACAAGTTCGGAGATATCAATGCTTCCATAAATGCGAATAAGAATTAAGTCAGTGGCTTACTCTGCTTTATGGCATGCAAACCGTGCGACATTGCCAATGTCTGTCTAACTACCTTCGGGGTGCGAAGTAAAGCAGACGGCTAAACGGTATAATGTGTATTTTCAGTCTCGCGTTCATCAACCTATAGTAAGGCTGCCGGCAACACTGGTACAACACTCAGTTCAAAGGTTGGAAATCTACTCAGTGGACATCTGACTCTCGCGTTAGCCCAAAGAAGGGTCCGTGGGGTAATAAAATACTCGTAATTGAATGGTTCATCTTATCCAGCGTATTATCTTTGGTTAAACCATATTAACAACCATAGGAAAAATAACCCGGTTTTCATACATACATAGTAGATAATGATGGCACTGCGAATTTAAATTTATGCACTATCAACACAGATTAAAAAAGTGAACGTAACCACTGGGTGTTCAACTAAGATATTTGCTGCTGAACATCTGAAGTCAAATTGAGAGTCAAACAGCAAATAATCAAGAAAAGGCGTGTTCAGATATATAAACAATTTTTTTGTAATTAAATGCAATCATCTTAGAAAAAATACACATATTTATAGAGCATGACTATGTATTTTAACAACGCCGTTGCAAGTTATATGACCTCTTTGTCACAAATGCAATATTTTTCAGAGTTATAATCGAAAAACCAGTTTCTAACTTTGCAAGATATACCTCTCAAAAAATTAGCAAATTGTTTTTTTATTTTTGGCTTTTTTACAACTTTTGATGAATTGAAATTCAAATGATTAAATTAAATAATTTACAAAACATAATGAGAAACACATTATTAAAAAAAAACTCTTTTGGATGAATTTTTGTCAAAGATCTTATTAAAATGTGTATATTTATTCATTTCCTCACAACTTAAACATTGTTTTCCAAGTCACATCTTAACTATCGAAAAAAAATGTAGCTTACTATAACATGGTGCTTTATACATCAGCTGGTCTAACTCAGTTAATGAAAAAAAACATTATTAGCTTTAATTGATTTCCTTTCAAAATAAAGATTTACATAGTGATATGGTTATATACGCTTTGATAATCATAATATTGTACATTGTAAAATTCTAGCCGTTTTTAAAATGGCTAGCCACTATACTTGACCTATTCTAAATAATTCCTTTAGTTTGACTTATATTGGTTGATGCTTTATATTTTATGGCCGATCAAATACGAGCCATTACATCTCAAATAAATGGGAGTTGTGATAAAAGGAACTAAATTATTAGGAAGTTGTTTTGATTCACAATAGTATCTTCAGAACAATAATATAAATTTATTACCACCCAAATAGGATGAGCTTGCTTTCTAATCAGATTATATGGTGAAGCAAGAAATTGCAAGTTATAGAGTGGAAGTGCTATCTCGTCAACGCCAACTATAGATGGGATTAATTGTGGAAGAGAGAGATCTGCTCGTTAATCAATGAAAAAAGAAAAAAGCAGCGTGGAATTACCAACACTGAGCCCTGGGACACTCAAAGCACATTATTTGGTAGAAGCTGGAAGAATGACCATGCAATGCAACATATATGCATTCTGGATGGAGAAACTGAAAAGCCAAAAAGCAAAGCTTAAGGTGAGCCGTAAGAACGAAGTTTGTTAAGAAGCCCATGCCAGAGTCTGGCTTTGGATATGTCAAGAAGAACGATCAAGTTCTCAAAGCTCAAGGGACTTGTTTTTCGGATGATTGAGACAAAGAAAGATGCTTAGATCATGTGGATCTACTGTGACGGGGAATCCCACCACTGTATGTCTATCTGAAAGATTTTATCTGTTTCAGATACTAGTTTAGAAGATTAATAAATTTTTCCTTTACAAACAATAGAAGAAGTGATATAGAAGAGGCTGGATCTTTTTAAGTGGAGTTGCACGTGCGGTTTTCAACTCTACGGGGAAAATGCCCGTGTCTTGAGAGAGATTCAGAAAGGCCGAGTTAGGTTGGTGTTTACAAGCTCGAAAGCACGCATTTTGAACCTTGTCGTCATAGCGCTGCAATTTAATATTAAGAGAAGTGAAATTACGCTTGATTTGTTTGACTTTAAAAAATTATATCGGACATTTTATGAGAAATTACTGTTGGGAAGAAAAAGATTAATAAGGGGATCAAACGTAAATTAACGGCGGCAAACTGTTTTACGGCAAATAGCTCTGACTTTTCCTTTGGAAGTAGAACAATTTAAACTTCAGAGAGATTAGGGGTGTACCGGTATCAACCAGATGTGTTGGTAGAAGAGATCTGAAATTAGTTTATCCGAGAATATCCAGACTCTCGATTCGGGGTTGACCTAACAAGCCAGGTCGTATTGAGACGTGGCACAAACGCCGCCATGGGGTCAATGAGAAATGAGTTCATAACCTGGAAAAGAAGTGATGGTTATTTGGTTAGTTCTAACTAAGTTGCAGGTTCTGTTACGAGTTCAGTATTAAGAAGCTATTAATAATATAATATTAGGGGTTTGGAGGATTAAAGATAAGTGAACAGAGTTTACGTTGGAGTTAAATATATATATGTTGTGAAGGATATCAAGACTTTTCAATGGTACAAGTATGTAGCTCCTCGCCCGGAGAACCAGATGGGTGGTATTTGCCTCGAATACTTGACTTTCAGTGTGCCACTTGCAGCATCATTATTTCCAAATTTTATATAATGGATAAAGAGAAAGAAAAAGAAAAAGAAGAAAGAAGAAGAGAAGAAGGGGAGAGAAAACTAAAATAGAAGAAAGAGAAGAGGAGGAAAAGGAAACCTGACTCACCGCCCAGAACTCAGCGTCCTATGGATCACTGCGGTACCAAGGGTCTGAAACCTTTAAAGACAAGAAAATGGACTGACACCTGAGCAGAAAAACTCTACCAACTACCACCTCACCAGGTATTGTAAATATCATAAATCATCCTTTAAAAATAATGAAACAAATGATCGCCGAATTTATAAAATAGCTAAAAACACCAGCCGTATTAAAAATATAATTAAACTAAAGAATCTTCTTACAATGTAATGTTTTTATAAAATGTTTCCATTTATGGCGATTACTGTGTAAAATTATAAGCCCCAATCAATGTACTACTGTTATTAATAAAAAAAAATCAGTCAACAGTATTATGTCAAGAGGAGCAGCCTTCCTTGAATGCCTGTATTTACTCTTTCTCTTTATACCTCTTCCCATTATCTTTTACGTAGTTTAACTCAGGTGGCGATAAATGTTGCCGCCTAACTCACCATTACTATAACTCTCTCAAAGTATTAGCTAATGGTTTTGTACCAGATGAGCCAGCCTTATATCTCTTGCATAGTTGCATATAAGCTATCTAAGGTAAAAATGTATTTGGATTGAGGAAATCAGTAGTGATATCTTTATTATATTTACGACACATTGATTAACGTATGCACAATGTTATAGTCATTGTTTCTTTAGAAATAAACTTGATTAACTACAAATTTTTAATTGGAAGCTGCTAATCTGCCGGGTAGTTGCATCTTCGGTTTGATATACCAGATGGTGCATCATAAAACATAGCCGCCAGGAAATCCATCAATTTTACGGCTGATAAATTGAGAATGACGTGTGTTAAAATCCAGTGAATTACAACAAACTTGTATTAGACCTGAAGACGTTTGATGAGTTATTTACATTTTAATTTTCTTTTCAATACAGTAAGGCAATAAAAAGTTATTTAAGAAAAACTATTTGTAAATCGTTTGATTTACATACCTGCTACATGCCTTAATGAATCCACCAGTAATAAATAAAATGTGTGTCAACTTTTTGAATTGACATTTCAATTTATGTATGGTCTTCAAAAAGTTTTACAATGTGAAGAAAATAACAATTGTTTATCGGTATCCGAACATCTTCTCGTTTTTCCTGACAGACACATTCCAAGTAAGACAACAGTTTAAATTAATCGTTCATAAGTTGGGGACAAAGGTACTGTTATTGTGTCATCCTACAGCTGTAGGCAATATGTATGTACTCGAGAAGCTCAAGAAAATAATGCCGGTTTAGATATTTTACTTTATGTAGAAAATAAAGGAATAAGCACTACCAGGTTTCTGGCAGTTGTAGGGAAAAAGATCCACAGCACAGTACTATGCGATTAAAGAAAATAAATATCATCCGTACAAACATATCAAGACATCGAGGGGAATTAAGAGGCGATAAAGATCCACGAAGAGCAGATTTTTTGTTTTAAGAGTTATGGAAAGCAACGTGTTGACTAGGACTTCTTACACCGTATTGTTTAGTGGCGAATGCACCTTTACATTAAACAATGTGAAACGTTCAAAACATCAGATATGAAGCAAAGAAAATGAACACAGATTTGTATCTACAGGACCTCTCAAAAAGGGAATATAAACGATTGACGAATTATAAGCGGACATCAGTTAATGGACCAGCACTGTGGAATCACATATTGAACAGAAACTTTTTAGAACTATTACAAAATCAAGTGGGAGGATGGCGTGGAAGGAGTTACCTGACAATCAGACATTTGATTTCAGGCGGATGGTTGTCCTGCACTGTTCACGAGAAATAGGAATATATTCAAAATGTTTCCAATGGACTCACTGTAGGACTAAATTACCATAAATTGGCCAGCTAGGTCTCCTGATCTTTGTAAACAACGCTATTTCAGCGGTCATATCGAAAATGTCTATACAAATTTGAGTTATCAAAGTTGTTAGAAGAATTAAAGCTTCAATTTGGCGGCGTGGGATCTGACTACAGGCTTTCAACTTTGTAATGTAAAGACTGAATTTTATAACCGTTTGTGCTTAACGTGATCAACGGAGGTCTGTTTGAGCATCTAATTAAAAAGCATTAATTTTTTAGTTTCAATGTGTAGTATTTAAAACGTATTTTTGGATTTGATTAGTGTTTTCACCTTCCTATAAGAATTGACAAATTATGTGAAATCTTATTAATATATTGATTAAATGTCTTGTATTTATTAAATGCAACCATATTTCTTTAATGCTATGAAACATGTTGAGAATAACTAATATTACAAAACAACAATGATTAAAAGGTGACAGACAATTTTATTTTTTACTGGTGGATTCATTAAGGTATGTGGCAGGTATGCAACCCTGTTTTTCTTAAATAGGTTTTAATTGCCTTATTAAAAAAAACGAAGTTGAGTAATAATGACTAATCCTATCAACGTATTTAAAATAGTCGCTCTACAATTTTGTTTATGTAAATTTATAGGGAACCAATATTTCAAGTGTATCGAGAAATTTGTGGATTTCCGGCCAGATCTTGGCGATACTGCGGTAAATCCCGTATAATTTTTAATAGGGATATTATGTATTATTAAAGATTAACCTGAAACGCGGCAAGTTTATTGAAGAGCACCTGCAAATCTACGTCATGGAAGCTTTAGATTTTGGTTACACCGTTTGAGTTAGAGGCTAATATATTTTTAAAATTTATCTATTATCGCCTCACTATTTATGAGCAACAATAAAAATACTGGATTGGTTGTGTGAATTAACAGAGTCATTTTTAGAATTGTAGTGGCATCTACATTATCAAAAAGGCTATCCCTTTGCTCATTGCCCCTAACGGAACCACCCCCAGCTGTCGTTCTACGAAGCTTTCTGATACAACTCTCGTGTATTTCATAATCTGTCCTTGGAAGGAACTTGGTCATAAACCTTCTCTGCTGTCTTCGGACCTTAAGGTTTAGATTTGTTTAACAAATATAATGAGGTATTTATTAGATGATTATTTAAATCAATTTCTAATTATGTGCAAATGAAAAGAATACATGATGATCATCACGAAAAGCCCTTTCATCAGTTTGAGTTCAATTAAAGCTGATTTATCTAAATGATATTTTTTATCGTTAGCATTTCCACATGCATAGCATCATACATTATCACTGGGTAACGCTTATAAATCATAATGCGTGCGTGGTTGCTGCACATTACGCGGCAGGAATGCATTTATGTTATAAAATACTGGTTTCGAAAAGCAAGTGGAGAATGCTCCTTCTTTTATTGTCACTTTACTGTGTTACTGTGTAATGTTGGTTGTAATTTCTATTACACATGGGTAATACTCAAGAGTAACAGTTCAAACTAAATGTTTTGTGAAAATAAATCAATAATGTAGCTAAATAGGACCCGGATTTAACTTTTGCCGCCCACTTTAGCTTATATATTTTTGCCGCCCTTATATGTCAATATTTTTGGATATCAAAACGAAAAAATTTAGCACAGAATATAAATTACACTTACTAGTAATTCTGTATCTTATAAAAGTAAATTAAATAACAATTCTTTTAAACAAACAAATTTATATTATAAAACAAAATACAAAATAAAATATTTAAACAAATAATTCTTTCATTGAACTATGTATTTTTTTAACTTTATAGGCTGTAAAACCCTATCCAAAAAATTTTTAGAACCGTTTTTTCACCAAATCATTAATTATATCCAGCCAAAATTAATATTACCACTTGTTACAATCTGGTTCAATACTTGATATCGTTCTCTGCAAAGTTTCCCAAATCTTTCAGCATTACCGCCCATAATGACGCACTTCGACTTTTCAGCCTACTTAACGTAAATCACCCCTGGCTATCTATACGTATCCATACATGTATACAAATGTAACATTTGTAAAAGATAACAACTGTTGCTGCAAGTACCATATAAAGTTTTAGAAACATGCTATTTAAAAAAAAATTGTTTTCAAACTATCCTCTTTTATCTTTAAGATTGGTTTTTCATATGTTTGGATAAGCAATATCTATTTTACAACTTTAAGTTGCTTCAAAATCATGTTTTTAACAATTTCTGTATAAGAGATAGAAAATTACTCCATTAGTAGCATAGGCGTGGTTTATATATTGAGGTGCTGGATAAATAATGGATATAGGTTTGGTAAGAATTGTTTTAAATTAACAGGTTTTATTACAAATAATAAAAAAACATGGGTTTACCAAATACAAATTATTCTAATATTTAACAAGCTGACAGTCAAATCTTAACTTGGTAGTGCTGCATCCAAGATGTCCTTAATTATTCTATTGTTTAGGCTGATAAATATGTTCCTATCGTTGTGGCGGATCCATATTTTAGTTTTGTTTGTTTGGGTTGCTCACTTTTTACTTTTGGAAAATGGAACCCTCTTGATTGGGTCCCGGGGTATACCCCGATATTATTATTCATGAACTTGCAGATCATGTAGCAAAAAAAAGAAGAAAACTTTTAAA
This sequence comes from Listronotus oregonensis, assembly GCA_019359885.1. Classification (NCBI taxonomy): domain Eukaryota; kingdom Metazoa; phylum Arthropoda; class Insecta; order Coleoptera; family Curculionidae; genus Listronotus; species Listronotus oregonensis. Next base: position 22,645 of record JAHBCN010013817.1, read on the forward strand.
ACTTAAATCTCACGAAATATTAATCTACGTTTCAGTGGCAAATCGGCCACATTGCCATCAGAATTAAAAAACTAAAACAAAAAATTAAACTAAATTTTAAGAATTTTAGGTCTGAAAACTTAGAAATTCTGATAGCTTTTGAACTTTAATGACGTTAATAGTTTAGTGGACTTTAACGTTGTATGTATAGTATTTAAAAAAGAACCAGAAAGGTGCTCAGATTATCATGGTGTGTTGATGATTTTCCGATTTACCTGAATTTACTACTTCAACTCAAGCATAGTAACCATGTATTATTTAAACTGTGAGATATTGATGCTACACATCTGTCTTTATTTAATAAAATAAATACTTCTTTATTTTACGTTTTGAACAAGTTTCCTTTGCTATAATGCTGACTTGTTCCAGTTTATTATGTGGTTATTATCTCATAATGCGTATTGACAGATTTTTGATTTGTGGAATTAAACTGTTTCTAATATGTTCTATGTTCTTTTATGCACGGCTAATATGGTCTAGGCTACTCTATAAAATTTATTACATGCAAGGATCTTTATTCTCAATGACATTTTTGTGTTTCGTTTTATATTGCTGTATGTGGTTTTGAGCTTTTTGTTACTGCAGAATCTAACGTGTTTTATGTTTATAGTGCCGAATGACAAATTTGTTACTTATTGTTGAACTTATTGATAAACTGGGGAGCTCTGCCGGTTAAAATAGATTTGCCGTAACAGGTCTACTTTGATTTTACAGCTCTTTAAATTTGGTAACTGCGATTTTTGAAAGCATTTACTTATATCAAGAGGATAATACTCTTTTGACTTTGTCAAGTCAAAAATATATCTTAAGTACAATAACTGTCTACTAGATTGCCTGTAAACAGTTAAAGAGCGCCTTATCCAGCCATTTTTGCAGATTTTGTTATAAAAATCAATGGAAGCTCAGGCTAAGATCTATTAATTTTGATTTTGGAAGAAATAAAATTTACATATAATAAACAAAAATATCAAGAATTACCACTTTTTTTAAATTATT
>JAHBCN010013818.1:6820-23745 GCA_019359885.1 Listronotus oregonensis
TGATTCGCGTTTATTCTACAGATTTTGTAGAACTCCGGAAACGGCTAAAAATGAAGATGGGCAAAACAATTTTTAATCAAAACGCGAGAAAGATGGTAAAGAAAATTTTCTGGGATCATTGGACACTTGCTAAGGTCTCATTATAAAAAAGAAATGTTATTAACAAACCATTTTTCAAAAAATATCAATAAATTAATGAGATACTCTCAAAACATTGAGAAAAAAAATTTGACCGCTTTTTTTTAATATTCTAGAAAAATCAGAATGAACCCAAACTCGTATGCAAAGATAGGTACGGGTTTTCCATTCCGATGAACTTTGAATGATTAAAAAATGTACATTATTACCCAAGAAATGGATTCGTCCGCCCGCTTATAAGTGAATCCATGAAGATAGCGGCATTCTAGCGGTAAAGCGGCAGCTGAAATGAGGGGCATTTTGGGTTTCCGTTATCTCAAAAACTATCGACTTTTCGAAAAAAATTATAAAAACCATTTTTGTAGATTACAAGGCGATCTTTATTTTTTCTTTAAATTAAAATTCTCCAATACGCATATTTTGGCAGATATTAGCGGGAAACCCACTTTTCGGGCCTTGAGGGGCCATTTTCAGCCCTTTCCCACCTGTTAATGTTGATAAACTTTTTTTCGCTCGAAAGCATCCCCAAAAACCTAGGAATTGCGCTACAAGGGAAAACTGTACAGATTTATTTACAGCTTTGTTCCTTCATTTACTGGACTATACGTGATTTGTCAATCCATGAAAAATGCTAAACTTAAACTTGCAGAATCGACAGTAGGGAATGATAACAATGAAAGTCTTTACAACTTGACAAAAAAATTATCGAGATTGATGCAAAGGTTGAAAAGTTATTTAAGATTGAATTTGAACAATATTTTGTTTGTCCGGTTAATTTTGCATTTCAGTGTAAAATACATTAATTTATTGAAATAATAATAATAAAGTGTTACCTGAAGTGCAGAGGTGGTGATCTACAATATACGCTTCATAATCTTCATCGGAGGAACTGCAAGCATCATTGGTTATTACTTCTGAGTCTACGTATCTCAGAGCATTTGAGATGGTTCCTAAAAAATAAAAGAAATATTTAAAAAAAAGTACATGTGGCAATATTGATATACCATCCTATCCAAAGGCCTCTGTGGGGGCCTCGCAAATTTATTTTCAGTTTGTTAAAAATTTAGTTATTTAGTCATCCCTATTTATTTTGGTACTAATGTAACAGTATTTATCTAAAATTGTCTGGCAATATTATAAAAGTTAGCGATTCCGCGGGTACCACTCGGGGAATCCCGAAGTAACTATTCCTGCTTGTCACAAGACTCGCATGCGCCAAACTTCTGGCTTCATAACTATATAGGAAGGTTTGACTTTTTTGTGAGAAACGTACGCAGTGACGCGGAAAGAACGTGTTTTTGCTCGTGAAAATCAAATGAATATTATCTTACCCAATATAGTGATTCCCCATCCTAAACATTTGCTCATTATTCCAGCATAAGTGTCAGTTCCTTGTGCCATCTCTACTGTACCGATAACACTGCTTAGTGTGACATTTTCTGGTAATCTTATCAATGCAACATCATTTTGTAGTAAGGTAGAGTCCCAGGCTTCGTGCATGATGTAATTGGTGGTTTTATAGGCTATTTGTGAAGATTCGGTTTGAGAAATATCATGTGCCCCCAATACAACTGTAATTGATGTAGCACTAGAAAAAAAAGTTAAAGATTTTATTTATAAATTGGGCTTATTTTAATTGCAAAAAGAAAAAAAAATTTCTTAACCCCTTCCCTTAATCATTAGGTCGCTTACTCTCCGTAAGTATTTATTGCATGTATACCAAATTTGAACCTATAAACTCTTGCTCCGTTTGGGAGTTATGGCAGATTTCCAACTTTTTTTAATATGCAGAGACTTCTCTATATAAATAAAAATGAATCGCCGAAATGTATTTTTTGAGACCTATATTTCCCACACTAAAAAGAACCCCACAAACCGTGGTTTTCTAAATCCTGTGACAAGGCCAGACTTTTAAAAATTTAAGCCCACAAAAAGTTTCTCCAAAACCCTAGTCCCGAAAATCGACAGGCTAGCATCGAAGCAAGAAATCAGTATATACAGAATCAAAAGACCGTTTTAACCATCGGATAAAAGATAAAGTTCTCTCTTGCTCGAATGGCAGTAAAGCTTTATGGTCCTTTGGCAAAAATATTAGTCAAAACTTCAGCACAAATTCTTTTCCACCCCTAATCTCTGAAGATAAAATTGGTTCCACCTCTAAAGGAAAAGCCGAACTATTTGTCAAACAATTTGCAAATATTGAATTGAGGTGTCCGTTACTTTGTGATAGTTCATTTTTAACTAGTAAATGAGAACACAGTTTTTACTTTGTTTACTATCACTATAATTAATTTATAAAACAGTGACTGCAGTTTCGTAGTACTACTACATTATCAAACTGAAAGCTTTAAACTACAATCTAAACAAACCCAACTTATATATCTTAAATTACTATAATAAAGAGGCATAGAGTGGGAATTCCGAAGATCGGTATGGTCATTTAATAAGTTTAGTGAAGGGTTTTTATGGTACTTAAATATTTCAATCGATTCTAAAATATTGAGTTTTTTGCTTTTTGGCGCGTAATGTAATATTTTTAATTTACTTTCATCTGGAAAAGAGTGTCCTGATTCTATAAAATGGTTTGCAAAATTTGAATTATGTTTCTTTAATAAAAATGATGACCTATGTTCCTTATATCTAGTTATAAAGTTTCTGGACATTTGGACTATTGGACAAACTGGCAGAAACTTTATAACAATATAGACATAGGTCATCTTTTTTATTAAAGAAACATAATTAATTTTGAAACCATCAGACTCAGGACACTTTTTCAGATGAGTAATTAAAATATACATTACCGCCAAAACAAAAACTCAATATTTAGATCATTGAAATATTTAAGTAATAAACCCTTCACTAAACTTTAAATGACCATACCGTTTCGTTCCCCATGCCCTTTAATAGTAATTTAAGATATATAGGTTTGTTTAGATTGTAGTTTAAAACTTTAGTTTGATAATGTGTAACTACGAACTGCAGTCACTGTTTTAAATTAATAAGTGATAGTAAACAAGTAAAAACTGTGTTCTCATTACTAGTTAAACTTTGCTGCCAATTCTACGCTTGATCCTCCTAATCTTCCTCTCATAACAGTTGCCCCCGTTTCTCATAAAATGTCCGATATCATTTTTAAAGTCAAACAGATCAAGCCTATTCTTTCTTCTCTTAATACTAAAAAATCGTCTGGGCTGGATGGCATAACAGCAATTTAAAAAATGTGCTCCGGAGCTTGCACCCATCCTAACTCGCCTCTTTCGTATCTCTTACGACACGGGCATTTTCTCGGAGAGTTGGAAAGCTGCACGTGTGCAACCTGTCCCCAAAATAGGATACAAAACTCTTCCTTCTAACTATAGACCGATATCTCTTGTTTCTGTTGTTTGCAAAATAATGGAAAAATTCATTAATTCCCAAATCTTAAAGTATCTGGAAAAACACAAGATCTTACATGATAGACAGTATGGATTCCGTGACAGAAGATCCACAGCTGATTTTTCTTTGTCTCGCACAGCTGGGACAAATCCCTTAAGTTTCTTGGTAAATCCTAGGTAGTTGCTCTTGATATATCTAAGGCTTTCGATCAGGTCTGGCATGATGGGCTTCTTAACAAACTTCCTTCTTACGGTCTTCCACCTAAGCTTTGATCTTGGCTCTCCAGTTTTCTTTCTAATCGACGATATCAGTTACTGTAGATGGTAATTCTTCCAGCTTCTACCAAATTAATGCTGGGTTGCCCAAGGGCTCAGTTCTGGCACCCACGCTGTTTCTTCTACACATTAACAATCTTCTCTCTTCCACAATCAATCCCATTCATAATTTTGTTGACGATATATATAGTACCCTCCACTCTAGTATTCAATTTCTTAAGCCACCATGTAATTCTGATTTGGAAAACAAGCGCAGGTCAATGCAAATATCTCTCTCACAAGACCTCAACTTATCTTGGATTAGAGCGCCAAAAATCTTGTCCAGTTTAATGCCTCGAAGACACAGTCATGTTCGCTCCGCATCCGTTACATATGAGCGGCCAAGTTTTGCAGAACAAAGAGTCTATTAATCTTGTTGGCGTTACTTTTGAAAATAACCTCAACTGGCACAAACACATTACATCCATAGCCTCGGCAGCTTCAAAAAAGCTTGGATTCCTCTTTCGTGCCAGAAAATATTTCTCTTCTTTCAATCTGTACACTCTGTATGTATCCCAAATCAGACCCTCCTTAGAATATTGTTCTCATGTCTGGGGAATGGCGTCCCCTACAACACTTAGCATTCTGGACTTCATTTAAAGAAGAGCCGTTCGTCTTATTAATGATCCAATAATGCTCACAGAAAGGCTTTCTTTTTCTTGCAACACGTAGTGCAACTTTTATGCATCCTTTTACAGTTCAGTTAGAGAGGCCTCAAACTTTCCGCTTTCTTCGTTCCTTCATCCCGAAAGTGTCAAGATTATGGAACCAGCTGCCCGCAGAAATTTTTCCTTCTCCTCCTAATCTCCAAATATTTAAGTCCTGTGTGAACAAACTTCCTCTCACCACACTTAAGACACCCACGGTACGTTAGTACTTAGGCATCAGCCTTCGTGGACTGTCCCAAGATATCTTGTATGTACGCGCATAACTTCAGAACGACTGCAGCAAATTAGATTATTTTTTTGTTGTGTTTGGCATTGTCAGGAGAAGGTTCTTACTAAAGAAAAAATTTAGTAGAAAAATTAGTAAATTTAGGGAAACTTAACGACCAATGCAAGTGGGGCAGTATTTTTACTGTAGCATCCTCTAGAAGAAAAATGCAAAACTATAATATTTAAGGGAATGTGTGCCATCTAACAATGTGTGGACAAACTATTTGCTAAATGATAGTTTTCTATATATATTCCGGAGATAAATTTTTAAACTTCACGGAAAGATGGCACTACGTACGCAAATAATCTAGGGCATTCGTCATATACAAAAATGAATCCCTATTTCCCTTGCTCTCGGCATCACGCGTAAACGGCTAGACAGAATTCGCTTATTTTTTTATTGTTTTGTTTGTGATTGTCAGAAGAAGGTTCTTATTAGAGGAAAAATTCAGAAAGTTGTGCGGAAAATTAGAAATGGATAGATATATAGATAGATAAAAAGGAAGAATCTTAAAAATGGTTTTTAGTTTATATCTTTAAAACTGTATAAGATCAATTCGCCCATATCGCCTTTGGGCCAACCTTGTAATTTAAATTTGTATGAACCACTTACTCTTCCACACAGTGGGCAGCCGTCAGTACAAATTCGGGCGTTATCAAGCTACCACCACAGAAGTACTGGGTTATATGGACCATGATATATAAAGCAACTTGAAAGGGATACTCATTAGGAGCAGTTACGTTGCCTCCAATGATCCTCGTAGAGACGAGGCTGGGTTTTCTGTCTTTCGGAAAGGCAAAATGGGATGGTTCTCGAACTGGTATTTCCTAAAAAAGATATATAAATGGTGTTAAGCTACGTTATAAAATTTAAAGATTAGAAAAACGTTTGTAAGTGTTATAAGGATTTGTTTAAGGATGGATATCAATTGGATTTCATATTAACTGGCAAGTCGTTTATTATTCAAAAAAACAAAAATTATCTTGACTTATCAAATATAATACAGGAATTACAATATTCTATCATCAAAATAAAATTATTTTTTTAATTCTTATTTCTGTCATACTTAACATTTTTGTACAGGGTGGCCCACGATATATAACTCGGTTTGTAGCTGCAAAACCAGGGCCGGATTTAACCCTAGCGCCGCCCCTGGGCACCGCTTTCTCGCCGAAATTTTACATAAATCTATATTTTTTATATACTATTTTATAGCGATGTTAAAAAGAATCGCCACCCTTTCCTGTTACGCTCGACCCACACGGTGAGTGGGGGTGAGCCAAGGAAGTTTAAAGGTGTATGGAAGCCCAATGCTATGGCCCATTCGATCAAAAAATGTCCAGCCCAGTATGAAAATAACTGTCAGAGTTGGCCTCGCCGATTCTGCGCAATAACAAAATTCCACGAAATAATTTAATCTGTTGCCTACTTACACACTGATAAATCAGTGTGAAGTTAGCCAACACATTATAATTCTATGAGAGCCGGAGTACCGTTTTTTGGATTGATCAAAACCTTTTTAGTGTGATTAGTGTTTATTAAATTGTGACTATAATTTTGTGTTTATTGTTTGTTACTTATAATATCGTAACAAAATGACTAGAGGTTGTATGGATTTTGTCTTGCAAATCCAAGGGTTAACATACCCGTCTTTTTAACTTTTGGTAAGTATTTTTTATATTTAAATTAGGTGCTTCTTATAAGACGTAACGTTAGGTAACCGAATAAATATCAAATATGAATAATAGAAAATAAAAATTTCATAGGAAATATTAGTGAGAAACGTAAGGCAATCTTAACTATCTTTTAGATGATTTCCACAATGTTTGTGTATTTCTGTGGATTATTAAAAAGAAATAAGGTTTACATTTAGGTACTTTTATTTCATTTAATAATTTAGTACACTTTTTTAAAGGATCAAAATTATTGATTACTGGGCAGACCAGGCAAATTTTAATATATACAGGTCCCTCTAATTGAATGAAAGGAAGTACAATTTTGGTACGGTTTTTTGGAGCGCTGATTACAAATCTAAAAAAAATCAGCAATGTTTCGTTTTCGAGTTATTCATCATCAAAATTGAAAATTAAACTAACCTTATTTACACTATTCCTCCTTCTTTTTGCACAAAATTCTTGATTTTTGCACTAAATTGGCACACAATATTTCACAAACACCTTTTAAAAACTTTTTTTATGTTTATTTTATACCTTTTTTACACTTTTATTTTTTAAGCAAATATGGCTGCGGCCTTTGAACTTAAAAGTTCGCAATTTAATGGAAAAAGATGTAAAATAAATAAAAATACAAGGTTTTAAAAGGTGTTTATAAAATATCGTGTGCCACTTTAGTGTAAAAATCAAGAATTGTGTACAAAAAGAAGGGAGAATATAGTGAAAATGAGGTTAGTTTAATTTTCAACTTTGATGATGAAGATCTCGGAAACGAAACGTTGCCGAAAAGGTATTTTTTCAGATTTGTAATCAGCGCCCCAAAAAACCCCTGTATACCAATTTGATCAAAATCGAAGAAGAGGCAACTTTCGAGACAATACCATTTGTTTAAAAATAAATTAGATTTTTAGTTTCTTAATCTTGCATTATCAACTTTTTAAGCTCGACATACGGTACACACATAATATTTAACGGATACTGTTACAATGGATACTCAGGTACAAAAGGTTACTAAACATTTTTAACCACTGTTATTCTGTCTCATGAATGTTTGTTATTAGTGAAAAGTATATGCCTAAAAAGCAGTTATAAAAATTTTCACTTTTTAATGTACAACCAGAATCTTAGGATTAGATTAAACTCATTTACACTATCTTGCCCTTCTTTTATCACAAAATTGGTGATAAGTAGATAATACTATCATGCAATGTTTGAAATTTATTTTAAAAAATCGTGTTTTTATTTATTTACAAAGATTTTTGGTAAAAATACAAAGCTTCCAAAAATATCGACCATTTAAATAGAAGGCAGTAAAGTGGCGCCATCAATTCTTTCCATATTATATCAGATGATATAAAATCTAATATTACACAATAATTTTAAATATTCTATAGTAGTATCCTTTAATAACCAACAATTTTGTGCAAAAAATTAAATAAAAACAGTGAATGTTGGAATTTGACATTCACTGTTGATGTCAATTTTATAGATAGTAACAAAGAATTATGGAAATCCGGCCCTGACCTACTATTCATTGCGCAAATTCCGCGGGGCCAACCCCCCTATTCCCGCTGCCCTGCACGCCTGGACAATTTTGTTCTACAGTATTGGGCTTCCATACACCTTTAAACTTCCTTGGGGTGAGCGCACTCAATATCGCTGTGAATGTGTTAGTCTCTTAGACTCGTGTCTCAATTTAAGCCAACTAAATAACCTCACTTTAGGCAATTGTATCAAAAAGAGCTTCAACAAACTATTGAAAAATCCCAAAAAAAATTTTCAAAAAAATGTTTTTTTTTTTAATAACTTTTAAACCGCTGTACCTCAAAAAAAATACGTCGATCACTCCCAAACATGTCAAAATTGGTTGATTCATTCTAGAGATATCGTTGTCGAAAAATTTTAAAATAATTATTTTTTTATATTTGAACCAGTTTACACCTTTTAAAAATTTTAGGTAAATTCATGGGTCTTTCTTATGCATTCAGGAAGTTCCTCGTGAACATTAAAAGCATCGGACGCCCCTCCAACACTCACCCCGGGTCATTATATCAATATATTTTTTTTAATTTGGACCACTTTACACCTTTTGAAAATACTGCGCAAATTTCAGAAGGCTTTTTGTATTATCCGAAAAATTCCCGTGAAAAATCATCGGGGACTCCCCTTAGACTGACTAAAAATTTTTATATTAACATTTTTGTTTTTTTTTTAAATATTTGGATAACAAATATACAGGGTGTTCGGAAAATGCGTTAGGAAATTTTAAGGCGTGATTCTACATAGGAAAATAATGTTAGTAAGTCATTTGGCAAAATGTCGAGATCTCCATGGTTACCAAAATACAGGGGTTCAAAGTTTAATTTTTAGTTTTGTTTTTCCGCCATATCACATTTATTCTTCCATCGATTTAGTTCATGTTCGGCATACGAACGGAGCTCTTTAGGTTCTACTATTGTACGTTAAAAGTAGTTCTTTTGAACACCGCTAGAGGGCACTTTACCTAAAACACAAAATTTATTTACTCCCTATCTTTTTTATTTGGACAGATATTGCAAATTTAAATATACCAGCTTAAAGGCAATTAAAAACTCAAAAAAGAACGTACTCCTCATCAATGTCGATAAACCTAACCATTTAGCCACAAATCGACATCAAAGTTTTCATCAGTTTCATCCAAATTAACCATGTATTTAAATGAAATCAACAAATCAAGTCGCCTTGTATCAAATAAATTTGACAGCTAATGATTTTATAAGTATATTTATTAATAAATTTGTTAACAAAAAAACTTAACACTAATTTAATATGTAACTAATCTTAATGGTAGCTTATAAAATTGATTCTTTAAAAACGGAAAAATTATAACATATTTTCGAAATGCCCCAATCTTTCTATACATTTTTTAATACTTTTTAAAATATGTTATCTTATGCGAAAAACTATACCAACTGTATTTCTAATAATATCACAACCATTCATTATCCGTTGACGCAAATCATTTATATCATTTACCGGCGTCTTGAAGACTAAAGCTTTTAAATGGCCCAAAAAAAAAAGAAATCCATTGGATGGGGTGGAGCGCCATCCTGAAGTAGTCGCATCTAATCTGGTTTGTAGGGAAACGTTTTCAAGCATGTTAGGTAGATCGTTTTGAAGAAAATTTAAATAAACTTGTCTATTTAACAGTCCGTCATAAAAATGAGGTCCTATTAGATGATCTCCTACAATTCTGGCTCATACAATCAACGAAAACCTTTGCTAATGCTGTTTTTCTACAATGGCGTGAGGGTTTTTTTAAGCCCATTCGTGCGTATTACGAAAATTTGTAATCCCAACTCGCGTGAATGCTGCTTCGTCAGTAAACAAAATTAAGTCGATGAACTGGTTATTTTCTTCATATTTTTTCAAAACACTATTGCACATGTCCAGTCCTAGTTGTGAGTCACCCTCATAAAGTGCTTAAACCTTCTGTACATGAAATGGGGACAGATAACGCAAGATTCCTTGTGCTAATACTTGGATTTTCTTCTCTTTCTTTTTATTGCATTTCGATAACTCTTTGTTCTCTTTCAACAGTTCTAACATGCCTTGGTCTGCCTTTATCGGAAAACCCAATTTTGAAAGAACCTATCTCACCAAGTCGTCTGTGAATGTTAATGAAAGTTCGTACACATGGAGCATTTCTTTCTGGATAAGTTGCAATATAAATCCCGGGCCCCTTCTGCATTCCCATGTGCTTGCCTAACAAAATGCATATCACGGTACTTAATATGTGAATATTCTCGTTCCATTTTATAGCAATGTATGTTTTTAACACACAAAATTATTTCAAACTCAACAGTAATGCAACCAATATCAATTTGTGTGTGTGTCAAATTTCGCAAAATTTAACACAAGGCGACTTGATTTGTTGATTATATTTAAATACATGGTTAATTTTGATAAAACTGATGAAAACTTTGATGTCGATTAGTGGCTAAATGGTTAGGTTTATCGACATTGATGAAGAGTACATTCTTTTTTGAGTTTTTAATTGTCTTTAAGCTGGTATAGTCAAATTTGCAATATCTGTCTAAATAAAAAAGATACGGAGTAAATAAATTTTGTGTTTCAGGTAAAGTGCCCTCTAGCGGTGTTCAAAAGAACTACTTTTAACGTACAATATTAGAACCCAAAGAGCTCGGTTCGTATGCCGGACATCAACTAAATTGATGGAAGAATAAATGTAATATGGCGGAAAAACAAAACTAAAAATTGAACTTTGCACCCCTTTATCTTCGTAACCATGGGGATCTCGACATTTTGCCAAATGACTTACTAACATTATTTTCCTTTGTAGAATCACCCCTTAAAGTTTCCTAACGCATTTTTCGAACACCCTGTATACTGAGGTTATGATGACATATTATTATGATAAGAAAATAGAGACACCTAGTCTTACGCCCCATATGTTAAAGGCGCACTTGGCGCGGGACACTACTGTGTCTCCAAATCTATAAATTTTGCAGCTGTTAATTTATAAAATTTGAGACACTTGATATAATTGGAACGTGTATAAAAATTCTAAAAATACTTTAACGGGGGGAGGGGTAAAGCTTGTTTGGTCAAAAAAAGGCCTATTTTCAAAAACTTTTTATAACATATTGTTAGTATAGATTTATTTAAAATATTAGTATATTATAATACAACATTTGAAGAATATTAAAAAAAAATTCGTATAAAAATATAAAAAATATTTATTGCAGTTCTCCGCTGGTGCCTTAAAAAAATTTGCGGTGACCGCAATTCCTCATCACCGGATTATTTGAAATAAAAAAAAAAACAAATTGTTTAAGTTTTGCATCATTTTGAAGTCGGAATATCGAATTCTTGATAATAAAATCGATCTTTTTTTGTTATTGTAGTATTGATACTAATTGAAAAATAAAAAAAAACTGACGTCACATGATAGTTATTTATATGTAGAATATGCGTACACATTTTTAAAACGATCGGTTCAGTAGTTTTTTCGGAATGGTGTTACTGACTTTAAAAATTACAGGGAAAATCGCAACGGTCATTAAAACCATCATAAATCCGTCAATTTTGGTCCGATTGACCTCAAATTTTAATACAATATTCTTGAGATGTCATACATTCAAATTATTAGATAAAAAATGTAGAAAAAAAGTTTCAAACTTTACCCCCCTTAATAATAAAAAAGTTATTTTATTTATCATAATATGAAGATGATTTCAAAGTAAATGCACTTTTTAAAGCAACTTCACCGCCCTGGGTATTAGTCCCGAGTGCCCCTAATGTAATGTTAAAACATCATCAAATTTAGGCGACATACCGCGTTGAACATTGTTAGGACAGTTAACATACCGGTTTATTTTCGCGAGAAGCGGTAACGTAGGGGAAGGTGTTCTGTCGTCAGTATCTACGTCATTACTTTGTATGATGATTCAGGAAAAAAGGTTGATTAAATTATAAAAGGTTCGGATTTTTGGCCAGTAGCAATTTAAAAATTTGGATTATGGTTTTTTTAAATCCCCAAAAGGATCAAATTAATAAATAACGAATAAATAAATTTATTTTAAATTAATAACAAAATTTATTAAATAATTTTTATAAATTTTATTTATTTTTAATTCCAAATTACATTTAAATTTCAAGTTGTTTAAACCCTTAAACATAATTGACATCAAATTTTGGCGAGCATGGGCCCCGGGTTTAACACTGGTTAGAAGTTTAAAACGGTTTATTTTCGCGAGAAGCGGTAACGTAGGGGAAGGTGTTCTGTCGTCAGTATCTACGTCATTACTTTGTACCCAGTATCTACCGCTATCGCCACTGGTCAGGAGGAGCGTTAATAATGGTTATGTCAAATTTAAATTTAAAATAATGGAGGATTCGCGGCTTTTCTATTGTTTTGGTTCTGTGATGTATTTTTTGCTATAGTTTAACAAATATTTGGATTGCAGATTTTTTGGTTTATTAGTTAATTCCCAAATGGATGAATTAATACAGTTATATTACAATCATAAAGGAAAAATTTACTTATTATAGTTGACTTGGAAACAGCTAATATCTTATTAAATGAAATATTTGGTTTATATATTATCTTTTCGACTTATTTCTTAACTCTCCAAAGACCTTACATTTAAATTTAAACTTAAAAGTGTATTAAACCATTAGTAGTAAGTTGACATACGTAAACCGTTTCGTTTTGCGAGGATGGGCGGTTAAAACACGGTTAGAATGGTGGGGAAAGAACTGCTATCAACCAGTAGTTAAAAACGGTAAGTCGCGAAAATATCCTTATTATTTCCTTTAGATAAATAATAGTAGGAGAGCTGGTGAATAATTTTTAGTAGGTTCATAAAAGTCAAGGTCTGGCTGAAGGATAGCGGTCCCCTACCAACCCTTGAGTTTTTTTTATTCAAGGGTCGGTAAAAAAAATTTGAGAGATGGTTCTTTAATAGGAAAAGAGGAGATTTACCGTATGGATATTTTCGGACTTACCGTTTTTAACCACTGGTTGATAGCAGTTCTTTCCCCACCATTCTAACCGTGTTTAACCACCCTATCCTCGCAAAAACGAAACGGTTTACGTATGTCAACTTATTACTAATGGTTTAATACACTTTTAAGTTTAAATTTAAATGTAAGGTCTTTGGAGAGTTAAAAAATAAGTCGAAAAGATAATATATAAACCAAATTTTTCATTTAATAAGATATTAGCTGTTTAGTCAACTATAATAAGAAAATTTTTTCCTTTATGATTTAATATAGCTGTATTAATTCATCCATTTGGGAATTAATTAATAAACCAAAAAACTGCAATCCAAATAGTTGTTAAACCATAGCAAAAAAACATCACAGAACCAAAACAATAGAAAAGCCGCGAATCCTCCATTATTTTAAATTTAAATTTGACATAACCATTATTAACGCTCCTCCTGACCAGTGGCGATAGCGGTAGATACTGGGTACAAAGTAATGACGTAGATACTGACGACAGAACACCTTCCCCTACGTTACCGCTTCTCGCGAAAATAAACCGGTATGTTAACTGTCCTAACAATGTTCAACGCGGTATGTCGCCAAAATTTGATGCGTGTTTTAAGATCGAAATACAGTTTCTGTTTGTTGTGGTTAGTTGTTGATTTACCGTGTTTTAAGATCGAAATACAGTTTCTGTTTGACCTCCGATCAGTGTCGCCACGCGATAGGAAGCTTCATACGTTCAACGATTTTGGCCCTAGGGAATCAAGGAGAAGCTCATCCCACCATTTAAAGTGTTGTGAAGGGTAGTTTTAGAGTCTGGGGTAATTTCTATAACCCTTTTTTTTGGAATCACATGTGGTAACGTTGACCAAGCGGCGGTTGAGAGCACGAGCTCGTGAGGAAAAAAAAGGCACTGACAGAAACCGGTTATATCTGTAAAATAGCTTCCTTTTTTGAATAAGTCGGAGGCTTCGAACGGTTTTGAGCCGGACTACACTGGAGTCCCTACCTAATATGCCCCGTTTTTGAACCCGATTTATCCGAGATGTAAGCAATGTGCAATGGTTGCTCCAACTCTAGATAAGCCTTGGCGGGATGAGGTCGAACTGGCTAATTGACTAGCATCAAAAGCCAATACAGGGGTTTAACTCCCAACACGAAGTGATATGAAGTAGATGAAAATAAGTTTTATGCAGGGAGTTCATTCTTGTTCTTCTTTCCTGGGAGCCGTCTTGATTCACTACCGAAGGCAGCGCAGCCTCTTGGGCTTTTTGTGCCTAATCTCCCATTATAGCAATCCTCCCATTAGTCTCGTTTCTTCCACAAGTCTGTATAACCCCGGGACTGGTTGGTTGATATATTCCTGTGGGATCATTTTCGGTTGCCCAAATAATGCCTGTCTTTTGTAATTCAACGCTTCACATTCGCACAGGATATGGTAGGCTATTTCTTCCCCCTCGTCGCACATTCTGCAACTTGGGTCCCCATTGTATGAGCCTATCTTATGTAGGTGTCCTCTTAGGTTATCGTGCCCTATTAGCAGCCCTACTGTTATGCCAAGTCTTTCTTACTTTGTCTAAGTAGTTTTTTTCTTCCATCGTTATTTTGGATGGGCCCTTTATGAATCCAATTTTAATTTTCAATTTCAATTTATTTATTCATGTTAAAATACAATAGTATTTACATACGTCATAAAAAGAATTAACTAAAAACGACAAAACAAACTTTACTAACTAACTAAAAATTTACAAAAAAAAAAGTACACTATGTTTTAAAATTAAACAATAAAAATACAATAATAATAATATATATATATATATATATATATATATATATATATATATATATATATATATATATATATATATATATATATATATATATATATATATATATATATATATATATATATATATATATATATATAATATATATATATATATATATATATATATATATATATATATATATATATATATATATATATATATATATATATATATATATATATATATATATATATATATATATATATATATATATATATACAGTGTGTCCCAAATTGGTGGGAATGTATGGGGATCTTGGAAAACCCCGATAGATAGAAAATCGGTTAAATGGGGAAAGTTTTGAAAATTATTTAGTAAGTTTATCCCGTTTATAATGGTTCTATCTGTTCAGGTTTTTAAGAAATTTTGAAAAAACCTGAAACATGCATTTTCGAAAATCGGCCATATTTTTTTTATAAGTGAAAATTTTTCAAATCTGTAAAAACTTCTTCAAAGCAACTTTTTTTGTAGAATATGACCAAGTAGTCAATTTTTATTTTCTACGTTTCGGCTTTTTAGAATCATCATCAACTTTATTTTTTCATATGGACGCCATATTGGATTTTTACGCAGCCAAATAGTGCTTTTTATTCTGATTTCAACAATGTATAACATGTTATAATTTATGAGTTTATAACCTCATTTATTTCAAAAACAAATATTTTCTCAGTTGGCCTTGATTCCGGCGAACGTCATTTTTTTGTAAACAATAAAATATTAGTAATTGGCAAAATAGATAAGCTGAAGAGATATTTTACAAAAATGGGAACATAGCTATAACGTTAATACCGTGTTACAACAAAATGTAATTGCGCCCATATGAAAAAGTAAAGTTGATGAATCATCATCAACTTTACTTTTTCATATGGCGCCATATTGATTTTGTCGCAGCCAAATAGTGCTTTTTATTCTTATTTCAACAATGTATAACATGTTATAGTTTAGGAGTTTATAACCTCATCCACTTCAAAAACAAATATTTTCTCAGTTGGCCTTGATTCCGGCGAATGTCATCTAGCGTCATTATCAAGTTAGCTCGGGTACGTTATTAAATTTTTTTAACTTTGTAAAATGATTAATTATTTAAAGAAAAACTTGATATTTTGCAACGTTATTTCCAAAGCAATAGAAATGTTAATAAAGCTGCGCAAACGTATTTCGACAATTTTCCTGAAAGGCAACATCCTAAACTAACATACTTTCAAAAACTGGTTACAAATTTGCTTAAATTCGGAAGTTTTAAAAACCACGACCTAAGAAGTACGTTGAAGAAAATCGACAACGAGATGCTACAGTTAACCAACAATTTAAAGAAAATCCAACATCTTCAGCCAGGGATGTTGGATAGAGAATTCCACTCACCTAAGTTAACCATTCATAGGGTAGTTAGGACTATTTAAAAAATATCGTTAATATGTTGAGAAATATGGACAACATTTTGAATTTAGGTCGTTATTTTACATCTTCATATTAGTTTGTCCACTTTTCATTGTTTTTGTTTTCACTTGTTTCAATTAACTTGTTAGGTGTAGTTTTGTTGTAACACGGTATTAACGTTATAGCTATGGTCGCGAAACCCATTTCTGTAAAATATCTGTTTAGCTTATCTATTTTGCTAATTACTAATATTTTATTGTTTACAAAAAAATTACGTTCGCCGGAATCAAGGCCAACTGAGAAAATATTTGTTTTTTAAAATAAATGAGGTTATAAACTCTTAAATTATAACATGTTATACATTGTTGAAATCAGAATAAAAAGCACTATTTGGCTGCGTAAAAATCCAATATGGCGTCCATATGAAAAAATAAAGTTGATGATGATTCTAAAAAGCCGAAACGTAGAAAATAAAAATTGACTACTTAGTCATATTCTACAAAAAAAGTTGCTTTGAAGAAGTTTTTACAGATTTGAAAAATTTTCACTTATAAAAAAAATATGGCCGATTTTCAAAAATGCATGTTTCAGGTTTTTTCAAAATTTCTTAAAAACCTAAATAGATAGAACCATGTAGTAAACGGGATTAGCTTACTAACAAAATTGTCCAAAACTTTCCCCATTTAACCGATTTTCTATCTATCGTGGTTTCCAAGATCCCCATACATTCCCCACCAATTTGGGACACACTGTATATATATATATATATATATATATATATATATATA
>JAHBCN010013819.1:0-23651 GCA_019359885.1 Listronotus oregonensis
CTGACAACTGAATGAAAACTATTTTTTATTAAGTATAGTTAGTAAATAAAAGTATCACCAATGGGTTGGCTAAAAAGATATGCAAAATTTTAGTTATAAAGAAACATTTTTATTAATACTTTTACACATCTGCTAACTAAAAAAATTAAATCCCAAGTAGAGAGTCTAAAAAATATGGACACGATGGGTTGCCAAACTTTTTCTGCTCATCACTATTGGGTTGCTAGGTATGAACAGATAGGTCGGCAAAGTAATTTTACCGACCTGCTTACCAAATTAATTTTAATTTAATTTTATACTAAAATAAAGATAATTTTGTTGCAAATCTGGTGGTATGGGGTTGCCTGCAAAAAATCGGTCAAGGATCAGGATAGCCAAGCTTTAACGTGTTTTTTAATTTGGTGAAAGGTATAATACATCATTATCGTCATCATTATCATTATC
Source organism: Listronotus oregonensis (assembly GCA_019359885.1). NCBI lineage: Eukaryota > Metazoa > Arthropoda > Insecta > Coleoptera > Curculionidae > Listronotus > Listronotus oregonensis. The sequence goes on from JAHBCN010013819.1 coordinate 445, forward strand.
AGTAGCCGTTTTGAGTCCACTGCTGTACATAGGCCTTTTGTAAATCATTTCATTGCTTCCGGTCTTTAGCACCTTGAATCCAGTTGTGCTGGATGCGCTTGATGCCTTTCGACCATCTTGTTGGAGCGCATCGTGTCTAGATCTCCATTCTAGAATTTACTTGGTCCCTCTTTTATCTTTGTTTTTCATCTAGGTCTGTCTTGTCGGTGCACTAAATGTTGAATTGTTACTTATTTGTTAACTTGTAATTAATCTTTGTAGGCTAAGCTTTTTTTATAACAATGTGAAGCCATATCATCCATGAAAAATAAATTATTATTATTTTGAAATTTCAAAACACGATAATTTGATCGCCGGGCGTAAAGCATCCACAAGTTTTATTTTTCTATCTTGTAATATGTTAGAATATTTTATTCCTAATATAAGTTGTTGCATAGTCCTAAACTCTATTTGCGGCAGTTAGTTTTGTTAAAATTCAAAAGATATACAGGATATGAAAAAAAAAAAAACTGCATAAGAGTTTAGATTACCCTTATTTTAAAAAATATATAAAACGATACAAGGAATACCATAAAATGTATAATAAATTATATATTGGAATATTAGTTCTGTCAAGAGGACTAAATAAATAAAAATTGACAATATACAGGAAGTATGAAAAATGTTTCCATTTTTTTTAATTAATCAAAGCCTTGACCATATTTTCTTAGGAAACCCATTCGCAAAACTTTTTTTTACATAATATATTTAATAAAAAATAATTTTCATCTGGTTGGCAGATGGGTAAAGGTCGTCTCGAATTCAAATCTCAGTCTATTACGATACGGCCTACTCAATCCTGCTTACTTTTGAACCGGGCGAGATATTGGAGTCCGGTAAAATTTAGGTAAAATGTGTCTGTTTTTATTATTCTATTACGTAAGATTTAAAATAAAAATATAGCGTTAGGGGCACTATTCAATTAAAAAAAAATCATGCAAAATGTTAGTCCCTTGTCATCCGGTTTAAAAAATATTTAAATGGTATATTTAACCTTTAATTTTTTAAATTCCGATAATTGATAATAATTAAGAATTATTTATTAAAGTATTAAATGCATTTTTTTTGGAAGAAAATCATATTGTCGGTTTCATATTTCTACAGGAAAATTTGACTGGTAATTTGTATTGTGGCTAAAAGTCAAGATACATTTAAATATCCGAGTGTCTTTCAACAAAATGGTCTGCTCCCACATTACTTTAGGCCCGTGAAGGATTGGTTAAACTAGACACACATAGGCATGTAGATTGGCAGACGCGTCCGTTAAAATAGCCTGCTCGGTCACCTTACTTAAGTCCCTTTGATTTTTTCCTTTGGGGCTATGTAAAATTTAAAGTGTATGTTACTGAAGCAAACACAATACGAGAATTTAAAGATAAAATCATGTGCTATTACTCCAGAGATGTTCCAAAATATAAAAAATTAGTTTTAATCTCAGGAGATTCAACGACAACATATTGGCAATTTACTTAGATGATTTTTTGACATGTCTTATTTACTATTGGAATTACCAAATTTTTATTTTTTTTTCGAATTAAAAAAACTTGGGGTTGTTGCATTGGGCACTAAAATAATTTTTAAACAAGAAGTCACATGACTTTACGTTTATTTAATTTATTTTTACTGGGTAGCGTCACCTAAGATATTTTTGTTACCAGAGGTTAAGTCAAAAAGTAGAAAAAACAGATATATTATCCCTAACTTGTCCATGCATTGCCTTTTTTAAAAAAAGAAATACTTGGTTTTATCGTACTTTTTCATAAAATACCCCCCTTAATATAATATACCATGAAGTATCTTAAATTCTTGGGGCGTATCATCAATTGTTAAAAATATAGGTAGGTGTCCTAATTCTGATTAGAAGCCACATATTTTTTTTTAATCACCACCTAAAATTTTAACTAAATTTTAAATATTTGGATTAGCTAGAAATAGGTTGGATAAGATTACAATATATTTTGTTTGATATTTTCGAAGAGGGCGCCTGTAAGTAATGTTGTTTTAAAATGTTAATTAAAAAAAAAACGACTGCATGGTGTTTTTTATATATTTTAGCTGCGACGATTCTTACATTAAGAGGCTCTTCATATGTATCCTATAGAGTATATGACTGGAAGGATCGAGTACATTCTTCGGTTACAAGATTCTCAATGGTATTTAAGACTCGATTTGATGATTCCGCTTTATTATATGCTGCAGGAGGTAAGTTGCCACTTTGCACAGTATAGATATTTCGTTGTTGATGATAATTTAACAAATCTTATTTTGATAATTGCGCCATCCCAATTACCCCAATGTTACTAATATAATATTTATTTTGATTCCATTAGAAATGTAGTTAGGTTAAACTAAATTATGTTTGAGATGTAAAATCAAAATTCGTAAAAAAAGTTTTTTTATAATGTGCTAACAATTTAGTACAAAGAACATTATTTAATATAATTTATATGTTAGATTTTTTATAACTATTTTCTTTTAATTAAGGTGAACATGGAATTGACCACTATATTGCGGCATCCATTTACAATAACTCAGTCTACATTGTGATGGACTTTGGTGAGAATAATCCAGTTACAATTCGCTTAGGAGAAAGGCCAGATTTTAAACTGCATGAGTGGAACAATCTAACTATATTTCATGAACATGAAAAGATCCATCTTATTTTAAACGACGAAATAAAAACTATAAATATAACCGGCAGGCCCTTACTATACATTGATCCTGAAATTTATATTGGTAAGAAAACAGTATTTTGGTAAGGGCTTAAATCATATTAATCCCAGTTTTCTTTAAATTCTAATTCATACATTCCGTTTTTACAAAGCATATTTACTTTGGCAAACAAGATTAATTTACAAAAGCTTATTCTTTAGTGATACTGATTGATAAACTTTAAAATATCGCAATTTTTTAAACATAAGCTAAAATACCCTGATTTTTCACTTTTTACTCTTAAAGATTCCTTTTGTTTTATACTAACCGTTACAGAAAAAAAGTCATATCTCATACAGAAGTGTGATACTAATTAATAACTAAAACAAACACAAAAACACTCACACCAACAAAAAAATAATTTTTCTTATAAAAATTCTTATACAGGGTGGCTAAACAAAAAAGTGCGAAGGTCCTTTTTGAGTAGTTTTCATATTTTATTCTTATATCTTGTTTTTTCTTGGGAGAAACTTTTTAGTCATATGCAGCAAACCCTAGTCGCAACCCTTTAATAAGGGAGAATCCCCCCCCTGAAATCTTAAATGGAAAGGGGGATCAAGTTGTACCTAGTTTGAAACCCCTTTTAATATTTTTTTGTGCACATACCTGCATTAAACCCTTTTGCTTTAGTGGTTTTTGCAATACAGAGTGTCCAAAGAAAAACAAAACATCGCTTTTTTTGAGGCTCAAAATTAATTGTAAATAACAACTATTGGATCGGTCTACTTTAATTACGAATAAAAAATGTTTTTACGCTAAGGCATTATCCCTAACTGAAACGTCTTGACAAGGTGCATTCTACCCCAAGGGCAAGTAGCACCTGGTTTTAAAGTTTTTTTTTCAGAAGCATACACATGCTCATTTTTGCAGCGGTTTTCTATATACGAGGTGCCCACGCAAAAATAAATAGGGAATTCTATTTTTTTTTTATTTAGTAATTTTTTTTCCAACACAAGGATTTTAAGAAACTTGCATTAAACAGGATAAATTATTTTCTGTTAAATAATTTACTAAAGCCCCAATTATGGGTAGCTGATTTTTAAACAAAATTATCCTAATGTCAGATAATGGATCCGGAAATGTGGTACTATTATTTTGCTTTTAATAGTTAATTTGCTCAGTATTCAGTGTTACTTAAATAAGAATGGTTTATATGTTTAATAAAGGAGCTAAACGTTTACCACAAGTTTGTTTTTAAGTTAGGTACAAGATTACAAGGCTTACGATCGGTAGCTAGTAAAAAAGAAACATCAAGAAACGAAGCTACAGAGGTAGGTATTTTAGAACATCTAATAGTAGATCCCACTTTTAAGACTCGAAAGCTAGCAAGTATTTCTGGAATTCGCTAAGGGAGTACTCTATTTTGAAAACTCATAATTCCCACCCTTTTAAAATCAAACGGGTTCAAGAAATAAACGAAGATGGCTTTGGTAAAAAACTAGTCCGGTAAATTAATAGCTAAATGCAAATTTTCTGTGTAATATCTGTTTCGATAAATGCACTTTTTATCTAAATGTCACTGTAAATCGACGTAACTGTCGTTATTGGTGGAATGAGAAAAAGAGATACCACGAGGTATATATTTAGCCGTTGCAGAAATTAAATGTTTATGTTGGTATTTTTGGATAACATACACATCTACAATTGAAGAGTGGAAATGTCAAAGGATATAAGTGCAAAAATTATTAAATATCGTTTTCTTATATATTCGTGTTGTATGTACCATGACCAATATCCTGCCAGAAGATTTAAGTGCCAGAGTAAAATTAAGCTTACGCAAAGTATCTAGTAGTCGGCGAAGTTTTAAGTATAAATGTTGTTTCCCTGCCAAAGGGTGTATGTGCCAACAAACACGTTCATTTGTTTACGACTTCTTCCACTTGTAAGAAGTGGTGATAAAATGGCATCGTTCCTGTTAAATTTGCTAAATAGAGCTGCGCCGCACAGAACAAAAATAGAATGTTGCTATTTCTAATGTTATTTTTGGCAGCACATAGAGTTTTTCATGAGATAACCCAAAAGTTCTTAATAAGCGGACATAACTTTTTAAGTTGCGATCGCGATTTTGCTGTGATTGAGAAGCGTAAAAGAAAGAGCAAGCCCATCCTACCTTCAGACCTACACGAAATAGTTAGAAGTACGAAGGCCACCAATCCATTTCAAGTAATTAATATAGGAATAAAGGGGGAGTTTTTTGATTTTCACAAAGCGGGTGATGAAGTTATTGATCCGTCAGCACTAAAAATTTCGAAAGCTATAGCACTGAAACTTAAAAAATTAGATTTGTGTAAAGGTAAAGACATCCTTTGGAAATTTAGAGGATTAGACTTTTATTAAAATTCTAAAAAAAAAACAGCTAAATATTTTTAAAAAGTGTGTTTGAGTGCGAAAGAGTAGAAACATCCTATCAGCGCAGAAAAATTTAAAAATCTTTAAGAAATGATACCATATCAGAAGAAAGATAGTCATAAGCAGTATTATAAACAACTTGTTAATAACAAAAGCAATTCGTAAACAAATAAAAAAATAATAATAATTAACTATTATTACGTCTTGTTGCTTTTAAAAAAGAATAAAAGACAATTTGCTTTTCCTCTAAAATTTTATTTTTGGCACTTAAATTCTTTGGCATTTCCACTCTTTAATTATAAAAGGATGCTTTCGATACAGCGATCACCAATATTATCAAAAATAATCTTAAATACCTAGAAGAAAAAATAATATTTTAGCGAGAAGGAGCATCATCTCATTATACAAGAGCTGTTCCACAGCAAAATCTTTATTACCGTATAGAAACTAATGGTGACCACTTTCAACATCTAAGCTTGTCAGTCTTGTTTCGGTGTAGTAGCAGAAATATATTATTTACTTTAAATTTTATTTTTGTAAATAAAAGTTCATTATTTATTCTAGAAATTTAAACTTAGTGGAACTACTCTGTATTTCGAAAACTGCTATATTAAATGATCTAAAATACTTACTTTAGGCTGCCAGGAAAAATAAAAGACCTTTAAAACGAGGTGCTTTTCCTTTAAAATAAAAATCTATGTTATCTATAAATCTTTTTAAGCACCAAACAGTTAGATATTTTGCTTTTCTTTGGACCCTCTGTGTTTTAAAAACCACTGAATCAAAACGGCTTAATGTAGGTATGTGCATAAGGATAATCAAAAAAGCTTTTAAATAAGGGACAACTTGATCCCCTTTTTCATTTCAGGTTATAGGAGTGAAGGTTGGCATGGCCAATGGTTCGCAGATAGGCGTTGCTGCATATGCTTTAAAAGTTACCCCTCGAAAAAGGTATAGCGTTTTTTCCAAAAAAGGTAAAAACTACTCAAACAGCGTCTTAGTGGCGAATTTAAGATACTTAGATTGTGTCATTCTCAGTCATAATTTATATAATTTTTTACATATAACTTTAAAATAGCATTTTTGGACGGGTGTTACTCTTCTTCCGAACTGTATTAAATTGTAATCCGCTCGCCTATGGATATAACTGTTAAGGAATTTGTTTTAGTTATATTTGTCGTCACAATTCAAGATGACTTTGCTTAACGTCCATTTTAACACGCGTACCCAGTGAATTAAACCCTTTTTTTCTAACTGCCCTTTTACTTTAATTCAAACAGAAGTAAATAACACCAAGTTAAAAAAAAAACATATTTAAAATTACATTTTTTTTAGGTGGTGGACCAGAACTTCAAAAGAAAACCGGCCTAAAATCCACAAATAATTTTGTAGGCTCATTGAAGTACGTTTTCTACAACGATATTTCAATTATTTACGAACTCAACAAAAATAATCCAAAAGTCCATTACATTGGTATTCTGAGGCCTGAGTTTTATGAAAGCGATGTTAAGATAATTCCTATAACATTTCCGTTCTCCGCAAGTCACATTTGGTGGCACAACGATCATGTTGACAGTTTAAGTCTTAGCTTTCATTTTAAAGTAAGTGTCTAGCAAATATCATAACATTTTAAAAATCAACTATTTATGGCAAATTATTACTAAAAAATCAAATGGTAATGCCAATAATGAGTTCATTAATGGCTATTGGACCCACAGGGCATGGGTTGAGATCATTTATCACCAATTAATGTCCAAGTTAGTTACAATATTTTTTAGGTGATTGATTTGTTAATAAATTGTGCAAATCATAATTTTTCTTGAATTTATTTATGTATTCATTTCAACTTTAAGCAATCAACGTTTGGCCATTTTTTTGTTAATGTTTTATAAGGCTATATTAAAAATTGATCGGTTTTCTCTTTTTTAAGATTTGCCATACCTTAGACTTTCTAAAGTTTAAAAACATGCTGTTATTTTTGGTGAGGAAACGTTTATTGTTACGCCTCCGCACAATAATTAGTTGCCGACAGACTCTGCTATCGACTAAATATGCACTGAAAAACAATAGGTGCAAATTAAGGTTTGGACGCCTTGTACAATGACTATTGCTTATTAAAACACAACGAATAGAATAACAATAAACAAGTCAATCTTAAACATAACTTATTATCTACTCCGAATGTTAAAAAATTATCGATAGCGTATTAAGTATTAAGAACAGTTACAATTTTTTTTCCCTGACACAAAGATTTACTTTATGTTAGCAAAAAAATTGTTTATATTTAAGCAAAACCCGTAGAAATTATTTTATATCACTCAAAAAGTTCGTATATTTGAAGTCAAATTTAGAAATTATTGGCAGTTTTTTGTAACACCCCGTATTACTTGTCACTCCTGTGGCACCCGGTACAAAGCATTGACAAACTATATTGTTAAAAAGTTTGAATGCTACCTTGATTATCCAGCTATTCCTCTAACATACCATGCATTGCCTTTACTTTTTTAATCACTACTCCAGCTCAATACTGCCCTGGTACAGTTTTTTATTTCACTTTCATTACACCCTACTACCTCTAAACTTTATGTAGAATATGTCAATTTTTAAATTGGCCAAACTGCTGGCGCTAACACAAAAAAGTAATATTACATTACCATAGAAAACTGTTAATTTGTTATCAAACATTTAAGAAAACATCTTGGAGATTTGCCCGAAAATGCTAGAGAACCTTCCGACAAAAGCTTCACTTTTTACGGCAATTGTCCTACTAAAATTCCTCTTTTTGGCGCTCGCTTAGCTACCCCTACACTCCAGCCTGGAGCACTCATTGGTTGCTACGTCATCACAAGTTCACGAAAGCATGTCGACGCGTCGGTGTTCTAGTGTACCATTTTTAGATTGTTAGAGGGGTTCCAATGATTAAATGTGTCTGTCGCGGCATGGTTTTGATTTTAGTGAAGCGCACAGTTATACGGGAAATTGATTAAAAAATAGATTTTACCATTTTATAAGGATTTAGAAAGGGATGTTAGCATACTCACAACCATAGAAAAATAGCATTTCTGTTGCTAGACGTGTGTCTGCAACAGTTTTTACAATTTATATGGTTTATTTATATAAATCTTGCTGCAAAACGTGTCATTAATGTCATTAATAGGTCCAAAGAGAATAACATTCTTTCTTTTATGAATGTACGATATTTTAGACTATCCACGATATCAAAACTTTGTGATATTGTGCATATTAAATAAATCTAATTTTACTGTTTTAAAAGCAATCTATTATATTGTCAATGTCAAAAAAACTAAGTCAAGCTGGCTTCCCTGGGACACACCTGAAGGAGAATCAAATTGTATAATATGGTGTTTATTCCGGAGAAATGGAAAGGGGTGGTGAGTAGGTAAAAAGCGTTTTCCTAGAATGGCACAAGTAAGCATTCACGCATTGCAAAATAACGTAAGCGCAGCACGTCAGTATTTAAAAATTAGTGGTGCGTCATCTGACTCATTCGCCAAAACATGTTATTTATATTGAAGGAGTTTTACTAAATTTTTATTTTAAATCTATAAATAAGTTTTTTCATTTTTTTTAACTTTGTCAGTGTATACCCTATGTACTAGTTCTAACCCTACGTTATTCCAATACTCTGTCCACCAGTGTTGCGGAATATAAACTTGATGATGTTTGATGTTTTCTCATTTCAGTGTTTCTAATGTGTTGCAAATTGTCAATGCTCTGTGTACGAAGGTTCTTACAATGCTTTAGCGCACCTAGCTTTTTAATAAATTCCTTCGCTGAAGGTGCCTGAAGATCCTTACTATACAAGCAGTTTCTTAAAAATCCAAAAAAAAAAAATTGTATTTACTTGCTCTGTTTTTTTTAGGCGAGCAGTAATCTTAGCGTCATAGCATCCAGTGAAGCTCAAACAGGCCTCTATTGGGAAGTTCGCGTCGTTAATGACGAAGTTCGATTCGAACTCTTAAACAGCATTACGAATACCACACATCTCATAAGTGTAAAGAAAACACCAGGTATATGGCACTTTTTAAATTTAACTTACGTTGATGGAGATATAACTGTCAGTGTGGATAAGAAAGGCAAAACTGAAAAAATTGGTGATTTAAAATTCGCAATAGGAGACAAAATCAAAATTGCTGCGGGTTCTCGATCCAATGCAGGGTTGGTCGGGTAAGTAATTGATCCATTTTTGACCCATTGTTTTCTTAATTTTATGGAATTAAATATTTTTTGTCACTAGTCTAGTTTGTAAGCCAATATTTTATTTTATGTTTTTTTCTACTTTTAAGTATTAAAGTTTAAAACCAAATAAAGACTCTAGATTATGCTTAAAAAAAGTATTGTAAAAACTCTCAACTACTTTTTTTTCCTAAAATTAATAAAAAAATTGTCATTTCGTACATGGAAGTGCCTAAAACTAAAGGTGAGAGTGTTTTGTACAATGTACTTTAAATAGCCAAATTATTCAGTTGTCATGAAAAATATATTTCTAATATTTAGACCAATTTCTTAAAGCTAAAAATTCCAGCAAAACAATAAGGGGCTCGATCTCTGACCAATTACGCATATTAATGTTTAGATCCATAAACTAATTTAGGACACTCAAATAATTTTGCGCTTATTATATAATATATAATATATATATATATAATATATAATATATAATATATAATATATAATATATAATATATAATATATAATATATAATATATATTATATATATAATATATAATATATAATATATTATTAACAAATTAATTATAGATAGATAGATTAATCGAATCCTTCTAAAAACACAGAGAAAACACACTTATCTAGTAGACTATGGATACATTTCAATTCATAAAGAAGCAGATTGTAATACACCTTCTATTTTTTTATTTTCAACCTTTCTTAAAATAATTCAGAAACCTGTAAGAAAAAAGAATTATTTTTTTTTTATTGACAAACATAAAATTTTAAATTTTAATCAGTTTTGATTCAAAAATATATAAATAAAAATAAAAGTTTAATTGATGCAATATTTTATTTTGTAAACTTTTTTAAAAGTTATTAAATTATAATGATTTAGCTAAAGCTTTTTTTAAGATTTAGGGATTTTATGGTGTCTCTTTAAATTGGTTCATAACTTTCAGAAAGATCACAAAATCTACGTTTAAATAATGCTATGTCAGAAAGTAGATATTATATAACTTATGGTGTTCCTGAGAGCGCTGTGCTTGGACCATTATTATTTTATTATATATAAATGATCAAGATTTACTTAATATAAAAGAAAAAATTACAATGTTTGCGAGTGATACAACTATTTAATGGAATAACAAAAATACAATTTTTTTATATAATTTAATTAAAAATGATATTTTAAAAATAAAATCATGGTGTAAATCTAAGTTGCCTTATTTTAATATAACTGCAACTAATATCTTAAAATTCTATTATTAATAATTTTGCGCCTATTATATAATGTATAAGATATAATATTTAATATATAATATATATTATATGATGTATAATATATAATATATAATATAGAATATATAATATATATAATATATGATGTATAATATATAATATATAATATATAATATATAATATATAATATATAATATATAATATATAATATATATATAATATATAATATATAATATATAATATATAATATATAATATATAATATATAATATATAATATAAAATATATAATATATAATATATAATATATAATATGTAATATATAATATGTAATTATATATTGTGTCATCATATGCCGATTTTGTATATAACATCATCTGCCTTTTACATTTGGTTTAGCTAAAAGTGGTGTAAAGTTTGATATCTTAAGTGGAACTTCCTTTAAATTGAAATTCTACAAGCTATATCTACTATGAATTCCATAAATATCTTATACCTATCTTTTTTTGTTTTTGAGAAAATATTAATTGAAAATATCCAAACGACCGCACTTTTTGACGTTATATGGAAAAACAAATTAACATTATAAAAAATAATTATATTTAATTTAACTTTTCTTAAAGACTCTGTCTGCTAAGGTCATAATAATATTACTTTCGGTTTTACTGAAAGTGCTGTAACAATTGACTTATAATAATATAACTTTAAAAAATTTAATGGTACGTGACTTAAAAATGACATTTGAATTGGGCATATCTTTCTAAACATTTTAATTTATGAGAACCTTGAATTTATACCAATATTTTTTAGATATATACATAAAACTGCATAACTGTACTCCCTACGCCACTTTCTGCTTGTAACCAACAAAGGTATATAATATGATAACAAGTGTTACGTTAGGAATGGCTTCTAGAATTCTAAAAATACACAAAATGTTTGATTTAAAACACTTAAACTGACGCAACTTCCGGTTATACCGGAAAAGGCGTAATAGGTGGATAATATTATATCTTAAATCGAAATCTGATGATACTACAGATATCTTGCTAAAATTTCAAAGCAATATGTTTTGATTTTCTTGTCACATGCTACATAATACATGGAAATTGATTTAACTTTTCTTTAAAATATATTAAAATATATTATCCACCTATGCTATTTTAGTTGTATGAGAGACATTGAGGTTAATGGTGCGAGCCTGGAGCCACGGAGTGTTTTGCAAACCGAAAGGGTTGTTGGAGAAGTAACGTTAGATGATTGCAGGTGAGCATAATATGTTGTTTAATATCCTAATTTTAATATTAATGACTCGGCTCCTAACACCTTATGCATTTTTTGTACCTTTGAAACTATCTTCGAAATTATTGGTATTGACAATCAGGTTAGAAATAAAACGTTACTATGGTAACAATAATAAAACCTAACAATGGTACTCTTTAGTTTTCACTGCCTTCAAAAGAACAGAAAAATATTGAAAAGTTTAGAATTACCTACAGCTTAATTGTTGACGTTTCGATTAATTATATTACATTTGAACATAGTCATAATAATTTATTATACGACTGTTAAGAGAACCATATTTATGTATTTTAGATTTATAGATGCGTGTCAACGTCCTAATACTTGTGAACACGGAGGAAAGTGTTCTGTTAAAGAGGATCGATTGACTTGTGACTGTACCAATACGGGTTACACAGGAACTAACTGTCATTTTGCTTTGTACAGAAAAACTTGCGAGGAATTAGCACTTTTAGGTAAGACTGTTTTGTTTTGAAATTTCTTAAATTTCTTTATACCTAATGAACTTTCTAATAAATCGTATAGATATTGTTTAATGCTTTTTCTATTTGTTTTGTTAAATTTGTCTACTTTATACAATATACTACTATAAAATCAAAAGGCTTTGGTTATTTATCACATTCAAAAAAAATAAATATCAAAAAATAAAACCATTGCAATGGGTATATTATTAAGACTTTTTCTTTCTTTATTTTTTTTTATTTTAGGGTATACTAAACCAGATGTCTATCTCATTGACATAGATGGAAATGGAAGGTTTCCTCCTGCTCATGTTAGATGTGAATTTCAAAGTCTCGAAGACTCCACAAAAACTATTGTTGAACACAACCTTCCTAGTCAAATGGACGTCAGGTCACCATCCGAGCAAGATTTTAGGTAAAAACTAGACATTTGCTGTTGTTTATAATAGTCGGTTGCACCAACAATTTTGGGGAACCCTTAGCGTTAAGTATTTCTTAAATCTCCAATGTAGCCAATCATATTACTTGTTTGGCAATTTTAAGGATAACCTTGTGTCAAGGGTTCCTTAAAAGTGTTGGTGGCAGCTATAAGTCAAATAAAGTTTATTTTTACATTTTACATTTATTTATTTGCATAATCCATTTAGTTTCAGTATAAAATACCGGGAATTTAACGCTGACATGCTTCAAGAACTAGTGTCGCATTCACTGAATTGTAGCCAGTATATCAAGTATGATTGTTTTAAGGCTCCCTTGGAACTACACTCTACTACCCTGGTTTATATCATCAGCCAACCAGACTGTAGATTTCATTGGAGATGTCAAAAGGTATTTTATTTATATTTTCATATACTGTACCTATATGATTTCTTATGTTTTGTTTATTATAAAGGGTGTTCAAACAAGAGCTGGCGGATGTTGGTAATAAAAAAATGGCAAATAATGTAAATAAAAATTGTTTATTGCAATAGGTAGTATAAATCCTTACACTTTGAAGTAGAATACAATGTCTGCCAAAAGGTCACCACGACTTCCCTGGCATTATTTTTTTTTTAAACTTCTCCTACGGTCTGAGCAGATGTGTTTCACAAATTATCTGTCAAATTTTCACTTTTAATTGTTTAACTGTTTGCTACGCAAGCCTTGCATTTTACGTAACTTCACAAAAATAATTTAGAGACGTCAAACCGCATGATATAATTGGCCAGTTTATAGCATGAGATAATGAAGATGAACTTAAATAATATATGGTTTCAACAGTGGTGCGACATGTCCTACAGCAGGAAAAACAATAACTTATTGCGTACAAGATTTGAAGGAAGAATTATTTAAAAAAATAGGGACGTAAACGGCCCTACATCATGCGACTTGACGCTGCAGGATTAAAATTTGTGGGGTTTTGTAAAAATCAAGGCTAACAAAAACAATTACCAAACAGTTAAACAGCTAAAAGAGAAAATTCGACGAATAATTCGTGAGATACTACCACAAACGTGTTCAGATTGGCTGTATATTGTATTCCAAGTATAAATATAAAAATGTATACTACTCGTTGTAAAAACACTTTTCATTTACGTTATAAGACTATTTTTATCTATCACCAACATTCGGAAACAATTGCTCAAAGACCCTTTATTTAAGATTATATCATCTACAATAATATATCTAATTTATTTGTCTAAAACTTAATCTCATTTTTTCCAATAAGAGTATTTTTTTAAACGTGAAGTAAAATCTTAATAACATATTTTTTTAGAGGAACATGCCCTTGTTCTATTGGCCGAAAATGTGAAAGTCCATCACAATGGTGCAATTGCGATGATGTTACCGATGACAAATGGAATACAGATGACGGTTATTATACGACAGGTTAGAAAACAGAATGATAATAATAATACCTTAGGTTTACAGTAATACCTTTTTCTGACTTTTTTATTTGTAATAGAAAGTTAACAATACATAAAATATTTAAATTAAAATCCCTAAGATTAGAAAAATTTTATAATAGTTTTTTTAAATTATTTTATGTTAGTCAATATTTGTTAAATTTGACTTTCTACATCGTTTAGGTATGTATACATAGGCATATGCTTTCTATTAGATAAAATGTATTGCAAAAATAATTTAAAAAAATATAAATAAATATAGGAAATTTAATAATAAAAAAATAATTTTAGGTGATAGTTTAGGAATAACCGAAATGTATTTTCTACAACAACCTGATTTGCCAGAAGATGCACTAGGCAGAATTACTCTCGGACCACTAGAATGCGTCGAGACCAGTAAGTATAGTATTTAAGATTTAAACTTTACTTTACCAACCTATCATAGATTTTAAACATATTTTGTTATTACTGTAATAAAAGAATATACAGACGAAAATAAGTACAAATCTTAATTAACTTTAAAACCTGCTTTATGTATATAACTACACTCTACTAATTTAACAACGCACTGCGTTAAAACCTACAATTGTTTTTTAAACAGTATGTTATTTATACATTTTTATAAAATAAACATTTTTTATTTCAGATACACAAAGATATGTTGTAACATTTACAACGAGTCAATCCTACATTGAAGTACCAGGTTGGAGAAAAGGAGATCTAGCTTTTTCTTTCCGAACTACGGGCAAAAAAGCCATTTTACTGTACCAACCACCAATTAGACCCAATTATCCAAGTTTTATGATTGCCCTAACCAGCGGTAGGTACGCATACCAAAGCACACATTTTTTTAATGATACATTTGGAAATTATAATTTAAAATATTTAATTGAAAAAAGCGGCGTCAAAATAAAAGTAAAGCCGAGATGTACCAACCTCTATAGTATTTTAAGATATTTCTAAAGATTCTATAAATGACAGAGTAGATCGAAACCACTCAAAAAATAAAAAAAAAATAAATAAAAATCTGTTAATGTTTTAGTGCCGAGTTGAGTAAAATATAAAAGTGTCTAAAAAATATGTGCAAATAATTTTGTTTTAAATATATTTTTACATTATTTAAATTTTGCTTTTAAAGTGTATTATTTTTGCACATTTACACCTTACGTCAGCAGGTAAAACCGATTTTCTTTTTAATTACTTTATAATTAATAAATATATTTTTTTTTTAATTTCTGCAGGGAAAAATTTAAATACTTTTAATTAATTTGGTTAGGTTTTTGCACATTTCTCATTTTTTTTATATCTTAAACACCGTGACAGTGTTGTTGGGTTGCTATTAAAACGTTAATAGAGTTTTGTAGTGTTATTGTAATACATCTACAACTGCAACTTTGCAGATCTGCAAGTATTACCTTGCGGATGACTCTTTGCTAAAGGGGAAGGGGGGGTACCTATTCTAAAAGGAATCTGCAAATCCGTCATACTTTTAAAAAACTGTTTACTATTGCTGGTTTACTTTGAAAAACAAATCCACCCAAAAAGGGGCTACTCCGGTGTAGTGAATTTTTTTTACTGGTTTATACATAAAAAAGGATAGCAATACTAAATTATATCCCGTAATCTGATAAAAAAAACCTAAAGTCCAGGGAACATTTCTTGGAGGTCATTGAATGTCAATTAATTATAAAGTTAATTTTTATTGCTTTAAGTAATGAGAAAAAAACTAAGAAATCAAGCCAACAAATATACCCGACATCCATATTTTCGCCTTTTCATTAAAAAAAAAAAAAAATAATAAATCCGTGACAATACTTAAAAATCTGTCAACTTTTTTGCAACTAGCGACTTGCGTCTGCAAGTTTATTTGGCAGACGTACAGTAATTCCGCTTTTAGTCAAGTAATCTACAAGTTCGGAAGGGTCAATCGACTTTGTGCGCGCACCCTTGACCTATGTCCCAAGCTATTCCGTCTAATAAGTAACCCATACAATGATTTTAAATATCTTTCTGAAATTTTTAAATCAACTATAAATTATTTGTTGTACGTAAGTCATAATTTTATTCACAATCAACATAAACAAAAAGAAAGTATAGTGATCTTTAGGGGCCTCTGGATAAAACACTAAACACACTAGAAACGATTATATTAATGTTAAAGGCTTGTGTTTTACCCATAAGGAATTTGAAAGATTTTAGTAGTTCTTAAGGTAGTTGGGTCATCAACATCTTAAGAAATCTTTCAAATTTTGAATATAAGTTATTAAATGTGTAACACACGTGCTGGTAAAATTTAAAGAAGATTGACCACGTCTAATACGAGATAATCGCGATTAAAAATTACAATTTTTGTACATGTAGCATGGAAGAAGAGTGGGAAAATTACAGTTTTTCTAATTTTTTCCTATGAAGGAGACTTACCATTTTTACGAAAAACTAGTATAATGAATAAAAAATATATTTTGAATATTTAAAAAAAAATGAAAATTATTTACGACTAGTTTGAACAAAAAACTAATATTAATTACGTCTTTAAGAAATATTTGTGCTGGAAGGGATATGAGAGAGAGCTGCAAGTAGATGAACTGGCAACGTTGCAGCGAGTCCAAAGGCGGAGTAAAAGAAAAAAGCGCGAAATAACAGGCGACTAGAAATTAATTTAAAAATTTTATTACTTTTTTTATTGGATGATAATATTAATAATTATATATAATCATAAACAAGGGTTTATTACATCGTATTATTAATAAATTAAATCATTTTAATATCAAAAACAGAATATACAAGACAATGTATTTATAAGGAAGTATAAAACGAAACTTGACAAACAATAATTATTTATAATTCATATGGGGACTAATGTGCTACTTTTAATCCCGCGGCGAAAGGTTGTTAGCCCGACTGTAGGGAGAGCTACAATCCGCTAGGGATTAAAAAAGACCTCTCGAGGTTTATAAACTATTTTATGTACTTTAGATAATAAAATTAAAATAAATAAATCTATAAAAAAATATATCTATAAAAAAACTATTTAACCGTACTTTAATATATTGATAGAAGCGAGGCTGTGAGGTGTAGGGTTATTATATTGTTGATATCGATACATCACCAGAAACAATTTCTGTGTTCCTACGACACTAAACAAAATCTGAGACGCTATTAAACAAAAAATTGTCACAAATTGAGCATTCGTGATAATGAATAAGAGATAAGCAGCCGAAGAGGCAATAACTCAGTTGTTGTCGATAAAATCAAGGACAATTTACGAGAAGCAGTTTTCGAATACAAAAGTGGTGCGCCAGTCGAATGTTAAAAACATTACGAAAGAAAAGGTTTTTGGCCCTACTTCTTGAAGAAGTCGACCAAGTTGAAAGTTTTCTCGCTGTGGAGCCAGTATTCAATGCTAAAAGCAACAATAATCAAAGAACTGCAACTAATTGCATTTTTAAAGATGCAAAATAATGGCTATAAACTGAAAAAATCAAAGATTCGGGATTTGGATCATGTAAAAAAAAATCTTAGTAATAGCACATGAGGAATTTCTAGCACACAAGGTAAATAAGTACCTTATGTTTTTTAACTTTTTTCTTTTCTTGTTTTTCAGCTGCACTGTATTAATAGACTAGTTTTACTTGTTTTGTTACGGGGCGCGCTTATTATGGGTGTGTCAGGGAAATGTCGAGGTAAGAAGCTATGTGAATTGGATTACGATGACATTGAGGATTATGGCGACTTTTTGCTGGCTGGGACTGATCAGAAAATAAAACACACAAGATTTTTTGTCGCTTATCAGAATGGAAATGCAAATCCCACCCAATGGGTAAAAACAGTTTTGGTCACCTTTCCACCAAAATCGCCAAATTTTTTAAAGTTACCAGATCCCACCATGTATACTGGTCACTGCTTTTGCAGGACATCGGCCTTCTTGTTAGCAGATTGGGGGGCGAACATAGATCAACTAAATATATGGTGGGTGGAAAAGCACAGCGGCTGCGGAAGCATACGTCGAAAATTTACTTTCTCAAAAAAACTGTCTTCGACCAGATTTTTTCAAAGTACCTCGTCTGAAGTTGAAGTGCCCTCTTGTTCTTCCCAAGAGCCCACAAAAGCATCATAAACGTTTGTTCAAAGCATTATACAGCATCAAGAAAGGCTAAATAGTCAACCACCTGTTATTAATTTAAGTAATAAAAAAAATGTACATATTAACATTAATATTGATAAAAACTAAGCGTACAAAATATTTTAGTTATTAGAATTTTAGTTTGTTAATATATTTCTAAAATTTTTAGATATAATAAAAAAATTTGCAACCTAAATCTACAATTTACCTTTTAATTTTCAATGACACCTATTTGTAGGAATTAAATTTATTTTTAATCCAGGTAAGTCCTATAGGAATTAAATCCATAAAGTGCATAAACATATTAATTATAAAAAACAGCAAATATAAATTATTATAAACAAATACCACTAATGTTTTTCAAAAAAAATGACTAACTTGTCTAGAATTCCTTTATCTTTGGTAACTCTTGCCTTATTATCACTCCTGGATTTTTTAAATACTGAATGAACTTTTCAGTTCCTTCACTTTGGAATTTAGTTAATAAATCAGTATATGTAACGCTTTCAAGCCATTTTGAAACTTTGCTTCATTTATAGATTATAGTTTTTAAGATCCATTGCATTGATTGTAAACAAAATTTAAAGGATTTATACAGCAAAGAGTGTGGGACAGCTGCATCCCGGGCATTATAAGAATTAAAGAGAAAAAAATATTGTAACAGGTAATTTTAAATTGCTGAGGCTTACATCCAATTTGTTTTATTATACTTAGCAAATCCTTTTTATTATTTGTAGTTTCATGAAATTTCTATATGTATTTGATATATCTTCTCCAAGAGCCTACATTACTGAAGTTATATTAATAAAAGAGCTGTTTTTTAACTTTTTGCGAAGTATTTGATGCGCGATTCGAACCTATTAAACGGTGTCATGGGGTATTAAGTTGATAACATGATGATTTCGCATATAAGCACTAAGAATACCTAAGAGGCTTCTTTTGCGAGCGTTGACATCATTTCATGCGACTAGATAATACATAACCGAATCCTATTTATCAGACTACGTCAGAATAACGCAAATTTGTCATCAAATCCTATTTATCAGACTATGTTAGAATGACGCAAATTTGTCAATGATCGCTGAGCACAGATTTCAAAGAAAGCTTCCTGGGTGTAGCCCGCATAATGCATAGCATCGTACAGTATGCGTAAAAATCACTATCAAAACAAAACTTAAAAATTTAAAACTGGCGGTTTAATCAATACAAAATAATTGTTCTTGACTGTTATCGTCAAATATCGAAAATTTTTATTTTTATTTTTAACATTTAATAAATATATAATAAATTTTAAGATGTTTGACTTAAAATAAGTTCTTGTCAAGCCGTCATATTCTCCCATAAACAGTGATATCACTTCGTACCACCTGTAATTGGTACCATAGGACCTGATAGCTTTAAAAAAGTTAGGATATAAAAGTGAAATCCGTTTTTTCTATTGCAAGCAGTTTTCGCTCAGTACGCAGTCACAGTGACTAAATTGTTGATTTTGAACTATCATTATTTCGAAAACTGATAAATATATTGATAGAGTATTTTACACAAAAAATGCTTAGAATTGGCCATATAAAACTCTGAATAAATGGTAAACACACCGTGGATTGGGATATGTTCCACATTTCCCCAAATGTTTTCACACCTGTATACATAGTGTATAACTATAAATTTAAATTATAATTTTTTTTTATCCATCGTGGCTTCAAAGAGTAAAAACCGTGGATTCATTGTTTAATCGCGGTGAATACTTACTATGTCTTTTATCATGGCTATGCTGGGTAAGTGCCGTGGGTTTAGCAAGAAACCACTGTGGAAACACGGTGTGCTTATGGAACAACCCCACTATGAAAGCACACAGGTTCCACAAAACCTTCCACAGTTTTTTCCCAAATCTTAATTTATTTATTATGTAGGTATATAATTTTGTATAATCAGTAACAATAAAACCCTGAAAATAGTCTTAACGCCGCTTATGTCTGGCTCCTAAAAATAAACATCAGGCCAGTAACAAAAAATATACAGACGACCAAATAAATTACATATTTGCGAAAGGGCTATCTTCATATGAAAACTTACCTGATCCACACGCCATCCGTCGTCGCATGCCGCATTGCCAAATTCAAACAGCATTCCCAATAAATTAAATTAACTTTAAAAAATGTTTTGAAAGAACTATAAAATATATAAGTTTTTATACTTAAGTACATATAAAACCTAAAGATTAGACCTGTTTTTAAAAAAATAGTTCTTGTATTTATCAAAAGAGAGCATTAAGTGTTTAAATCTAAATGTTAAATTAAATGTATTCAAAATTTGGCAACAATTTTCCCAGTTGTTTTTAAACAAGTGAAGCTGGACTGTACAAGGCGAGTAGGAAAATAAATATCCGACGTTGTCAGTTTTTTTTAAGTATGCTAATTTATCGTAATACGATAGTGTGAGGGTACAGTCATTTTAAAAAATCTTGCCTGCAACCAAGCCATGCCTTAGCTGCTGTATAGTATAGGTAGTAAGCCAAACGTTTTTGACTGGACTGTAGGGAAAGAACTACCTTAATTATAAACGTCGGACGAGATTAGCAGTCTGATGAGTAATCATCGGGCAAACGCTACGTGCTGTTGTGCGTGGTTCATAAACCACATTTATCTGTAGATGCCATCATGGATGACATTGCCTTACGTAATTGGGAGTATTTCAGGTATTATTTATTGCGGTTTCGGTACTTGGACAACATTGACGGCACTGGGGAAAGAAGGATTTAACGTCCAAAAACCCGGAACACGACCCCCATACTAAGGCTTATAAAGTTCGATAGGAAGGTTGGAACCGAATAACTGTTGCTGCTTTTAATTGAAATCAAAAGGAATAAATGCTCTAAAGTCGTTCAATGGCTGGGTTCCTGAACGAAATTATTACTTTTATGGTAATGCTAGTTGCCACAAAAATTTTTAATATATAATAAATTGACCCCATAACCTTTAAGCAGAAAACGGGAAAGTGGTAAAATTTATAACGTCTAAATTTAAAACTTTTCTTTTTTCCGTCATTTAAACTAATAAAATCTACCTTTCTCACGAATATTTTTACCCAAAAATAATAGATATAATAATAAAAGCCAATTGTAATAAATTTAAAGTCGTTACGAGGTATGACAAAATTATAGACAGCTGATAACTAGTTTGTGCACACATTTTGTTTTTGTTGTAATTTTCAACTACATTTAATTTCACATTAAATACGGAGTTTCAAAGGAATTAGTAATTGTATCTGGACGCAGACTGAATGGCGGCGAATGGCATAAGCTCTGGATTGACTATAATAAATATCATGTCAGGTGAGCTTTTTCTAATTTTTCAAAGGATAATAAAAAAATATTTAAATTTAGGTTTATGATAAATGAGGACTATCAGATGGTTGACCTTAAGCCTGAAGAAGAATTTGGACCATTTGAAGGATCTATGTTTATTGGTGGTGCACCATAGTAAGTAGACAGAGTAAACCAAAAGGTTTTTAAATTGTTTAAAAAGCAACATATATCGCACATCCCAATCAAAATGGTAGTATTTAAAAATTTCACAAAATTGTTTTTTACGAGACGTTAAAGACTTTACCATTTTCAGTGATCTTTGGATCCAAAATCTTCCGTTCATCAAAGGGCCCGATAGGTTGCTTTAGAGGTTTAGTAGTGAATGAGGAAATTCTGGATATCTATATTTCATGAGTGTCCATTTAGGGGAATTATTAAAGACTGTAAGCCCTTCATGTGTACCAAATCCATGTAAAAATGGAGGCACAATGTAAAGAATTGTGGAGCACCTTGAGTGTGTATGTCCGAATCCATGGGCATATAATGGCCAGTACTGCGGGAAAAAAGTAAGTTACTTTATATAAAATTCCCTTTAAAAACCGGTACTTTAAATTTAAAAAAACTTTATTGTCCATGGTTAAAAATTGTCACAACAAAAAAATTTTTATGAAAATTTTTCGGAAAAAAAATTTTATTCGTTACTGAAAGTACCGGCCTAAAAATTAAAATTTTAACCCTTAACGTTTCCTACCCACCCAATTTTTTGTATTATAAACAGTAACCTGATTTTTTTAACTTCTTTTTTTATTTTTTTTACAAACAATTAAGTCTGCAAGTTTTAATATGTTACTTGTCTGTCATCGTAAAAAAAGGCTCACCTAGCAAAAATCTTAAATAAGGGTTTTTTTATAAAGTAAATTTTAAGTTTAAGGGTTTTCTTTTTTTTTATCTTTTTTTTTTAAAAAAATTTTTTTTATTAAAATTTTTTATTTTAATTTTTAAATTTTTCCTTTTTAAAAAGTTTAAAAAAAAAAATTTCCCAGACAAAAAAATCATTATTGAATTATTTTCTGTTAAAGGTGGTTTAATTTTTTTGAAATTGCGCAAATTTTTTTGGTATAGGTTTTTTTTTTTTTTTTGGGGGCTAAACCCAATTTTTAGTTGGAAAACTTTTTGTTTTTTTTGGGATCCATCATCAAATTAACCCTTTTTCTATTCCCCGTTCTTTTTGGGTTTTTAATTTTTAAAACTAAATTGGGACACGGGTTTTTTTAAACCCCTTTTTCAAACTTTTTTTGAAAGTGTTTGAAATGTTATTTAATTTTAATAACACTAAAATCTTGTCTTATTTGTTAATTAATCACAACGTTTCGGTTAAAAGATTTCTTAACCAGTCTCTTACTGGAGCCTTTTGGGATGGACGGTAATGACGAAGAACTTTAAGGTTTCTTAAAACCTTAAATTGTCTCCGACCCTATATCAAATTTCAATGGGGAAGAAGCAAAATTCGGTTCCACCCTTTTTTCGCGTTCTATTTTTAAGAAATAATAAAAATATACAAACCCCGGGATAAAAGAAAACCTACCCCACTGGACAATAT